>VDFB02035547.1:23417-87246 GCA_007258455.2 Sequoia sempervirens | reverse complement strand
GATTGAAGAAGAATGTCCAACTTTGGCATGATAGTTGATGGACCTTTTTTTCTAAATCAATCTGTAAAATTAAAACCCATTAGAGAAAATGATATCTACTTTCCAAATGTATAAATTTTATTAATATTGGATTATGTTTGCTATTTTTTTATTAATTTCTAAGAAAACTAGTCCTTAATTGAAATATTAGGCTTTTTTTGTTTCTCAATAACTTTTTTTTGGTTAAGTTTTGTGTAAAAAAAATTACATGGCATCAAACTTCAGAAAATTCTCTACACAATGAAAAAAAAGATTCAAAAAATGTTTAGTTTAGGTCCAATTATGTTGTCTGTACACGTTGATTTTTAAAAAAAGAAATTGAGGCCAATAAAAATTCAATAAGAAAAAATATTCAACAAAATCTTACAAAAGAAAATTCACATCAATCTTCATGTAATCACTTTGGGGCTACAGAACTTTTGGTTGCCCACGGGTTGAGAAAGCCCAAAAAGGTAAGATACATATGCTAGTTGGTATGCAATCACAAACACAAAGGTGGCTATGGGGAAAAGTCATGCCACTAGTTGGCCTTCATGCTCAACCATATTAAAGTTATACGTCTTGATAACTTTAAGAAGGTGCCACAAAAAAAAATGTCATGAACAAAAAGAAAGGTACCACAAGCATGCAAGTTGTGTTATACAAGGTGCCAAAATATACAGAAATGTAAAATGCAAAAATGTAAAGTGAAAAAATGTAAATATGTTAAGTGTAAAAAGTTTGAAGAAGTGTTGTTCAATTCATGCAAGGTCAGTCACTTAGGGAACATTGTGTCTAATGTCTCCAAAAGAGGACCAATCAAAGAATAGTATATTCACAACTTAGGGGATGCAGTGCATCGCATCAAGCCACCAAGGGGAATGTAATATGCTGAGATAAATCACACTTATGAAGGACATCACATCCAATGTCATCCACAAAGTGACAAACACATCATATAAAAGACAAGGCTACACTAGGAACCAAGAATTCAAATGAAATAATGGTAATGTATGCCCCCCACTTTAAAGGAATTGCTACACATTGGTCTCTGAGAAATTACATTAAAGTAGAGAAGGAAAGCAAAAAGAAAACAAGACATGAGAGCCATCTTGGAAAGCCCTATGCCAAGTCATATGTTTCAAAGTGAGGTTGTGTCATGTCAAGGAAAAGAAAAAAGCAAAAAATAGGAAGCTGCATCCTAGAAAAGAAAGCACACCAAACACATAAGGGATCTACGTATTTGGGGTCAGTATGTTCATTGCTACAATGTGTTTATGAAAGAGCTTGGAACTGTCATCATTCCCCAAAGCACATAGAACTTGAAGAATGACACAAAGAGAGCGAAAACAAAGGAAAAATAAAGTCTGTTTTGGGTCAACATGGAAGAAACATTGCAGTCTCAATACTTTGCATCTTCCCCAAAAGGAAAATACAAGTGAAACAAAAGAAAATGAAAAGGAGAAAGAAAATGAAAAATATTTTGGGTCAACATGAAGGAGAAATTTCAGTCTCAATTCCTTGCATCATCCCAAAAGGAAAACACAAAACAAAAATGAAAAATACAAGGACCTTTTGGGTCAACATGGAAGAGACATAGGGCATCTCTGGGTATGTGCAGGATCATGGTATGCCAAAAAGTGGCAATATTTGTAGGGTATGTGGCTGACGACTTTTTTTTCACCCAAAATTAATGAAGCGAAAAGGGTTTTTAGAGGAGATTCTCAGCTTTCCAAAAATATAAATTATGAGTTAATTTGAATTTAATAAATAATTATTATTCATTTCTATTAAATTACGACTAAAGTCACGATCGATAGGCTAATTGAAAAACATCTATAACTTTCAAAACGGTACCATGTTTTTGAATCCAAACATACATCACATTCTATGCTTTACATACTATATATGATTAAAAAAGAAAATTAAATTTCATGAATTTTGACCAAGTTAAGGTAATTGGAATGACCCGAGAGTTTTATATTTTCTAAAAGTTGTAATGAAAAATTTTATAATTAATTATTTACTTGGAAAAATTACAAAAAAATATGCATCACATCGGACATGAGTCCTCTACTTATATATATAAAATCTTACAAAAAATATTATCATATTATTATGGTTAGGGTGAGTGGGAATGAGACACCTACTTCTTATTTTTCCACAAATTTAAAAGTACCTCTTTTGCATTGAAATTTCAAATTTTTCATAAATAGATTTTATTTATTTTTAAATAAACCTAGTATTTTAGAAACTAAATTCAATTTTATACAAATTCTATTCTTACATATTTTTGAAATAATATAGATAACTTATTCAAATATTTACGTCAAGTTGCCTAACACTGATTTTTCTAAATTTTTTGCCACTTAAGGGCCTGTTTGGCATACCATGATCCTGCACATGCCCCTCTATGCTTTGCATCATCCCCAAAAGAAGAACACAAAACAAAAGCAAAAAAGATAAGAACCTTTTGGGTCAACATGGAAGAGACATAGGGCATCTCTTCGCTTTTCGTCATCCCCAAACAGATAACACAAAACAAAAGTGAAAAAGACAATGTATGACATAGAGAAGAATAGAGATACAAATATAAGTGTACGAAGAGAAGGAAACATCAAACACACATTACGAGGGAACACAATACACACAAGGAAAAGGTAAAAGAGAAAATAAAAAAGGCTAGTTAGACGAATGCAAGTCAAACATATATCAAGTCATCCACCTCCCAATCATGTTTAGTGTAATGTGAGGGCAGTTAACTATCCAAAGGAAGAATTGTAAGTGTCGAACCAGGAGTCATACCAGGTTCTTCTCTTGGTGGAGAGAATTTATCATTTAAGCTCATTGTAATAAATATTTTATATTGTTATGCACTTCTTCATCTATTTTTTCTATCATCGCATCATCATCATCATCATCATCGTCGTCGTCAAGATTAATGACAATGGGAGGATGAAGGGTGATTTCCAAGGATGGATGTATCAATAGCTATGGTTGTTGGATTGGTTCACTTTGTTGGGATTGTTGCACTAGAGTGTCTTGTGGCAAGCCAGGAGGAGGGTGGTCATCTATTACTTCTTTCAAAGGTAGAGGTTGATTTTATTTATTTTCTTCCATGTGAGATTGACGAGCAAGGAGATGATGATGACACCTACGTTCCTTGCACCATAGTTTTGTTTAATTATGTTTTGGAGTTGGTGAGGTGTAAGAGTGGATTGAGGCATCATAGGTATTCTACTCCGAAGAGGGAAGAACAGAAGAAATTGAAGAGGATGGATCAACCACTTTCTTTTTTACTTTATACACTTGTTTAATAAGAGGAGGCATGACA
Organism: Sequoia sempervirens; assembly: GCA_007258455.2. Taxonomy (NCBI): domain Eukaryota; kingdom Viridiplantae; phylum Streptophyta; class Pinopsida; order Cupressales; family Cupressaceae; genus Sequoia; species Sequoia sempervirens. Next base: position 83,894 of record VDFB02035547.1, on the reverse strand, counting down.
GGAGTTGTTTCATTTTCCCTTGGTCATTTAAACAGTGGTGGGGAAATGTCTAGGGGTAGTTGTTCATGATGTTGTATGGGTTGCTCAATATCAATCTCAGGTTGAAGCATGGTTTCATCTATGACAAGAGGTGTGGAAGTAGATGGGGATGCATTATGAAGAGACAATTCAACTATCTTTTTTGGCTTTGAATGTTTGCTAGGTTATGAAAAAGAAGTCCTTTCAAGGTGTGATGGGTTCCATGGGTTCAGGCCAAAAGGCTTCTATTGAAAAGTTACCTTTAGATGTTATGGGATTAAAGCCACTATGGTGTATGGTAAATATTTCATTTCCATGTGGAAACTTCAAACACTTGTGAAAAACCAATGGGACAACTTGCATTGAGTGAAGCCAAGGGTGGCCTTATTGCAAATGAAATTGATTAGATTGTGGAATAATTGAAAATGTTACATCCAAAGTTTTAGGTCCTATCTATAAAGGGAGTATGATCGATTGGATTGTAGGGCATGCAAAACAAGTATGTGTCTTAATCCATGCAGTTGGTTTATTATAATCATCTTGATATAGCTCATGTAATACTAGAAAATCCTTTATGATCAAATTCTCACCACAAGTAGGATCTATTAATATCCCATTGGTGGGCTTATTATAGATTCTTCCAGCTATGTAGATAGGACCATCAGGAAGCTTTTGTGGTATGTATTTAGTAGAAAAAGTGATATGAAGAGATTTAGTGGGTTGGCCCTTACGAGGGATAACATCTATCGTAGCCACAAGCTGATTCATAGGACTATCTTTAGTAACAGGTGGAGGTATAGCATGGTTCATTATGTGTATCAATAGTCATTACATCAATGTTTGAAGGTTCACTGGCTTTGAAAAATGAAGTAGTGTGTTTAGGCATAGGATTGGTGAAAATTTGTATGTTTTGGTTAGGGGGTGCAACAACCTTATTGTCTTGATCATTAACACCCACAATGGACAAGTGGCCTGAATCAGTGAGGTCTTGAACTAAATGTTTTAGATGCTTGCAATGTTTAATGTCATGTCCATTCTGGTGATGAAAATAACAATAAGCATTAGGTTTGAAAGTGGGCAATAAGGGCTAATTTGGGTCAAGCGGTCAAACAAGTGGCAAAGTGAGCATGTGTTGTTGAATTAATTGGTTCATTATGTTATGGAGGGTATCGGGTAAGGGAGTAAATTATCTCTTCGGGTCCCCATAGTTATAAGGAACCACTTTTTAATAGCTACCACTTGACTTTGAGTTGGTTGGGTTGGTTATGGTTGTGAAGGAGGCAGATTGAACTATAAAATTCTCTATTTTGTTTGCAAAAGTTTTGTGTGTTATTTTGGTTTTGATTGCTTTCTTTATATTTTTCAACTCGGTTAGAAGTGAATTTGGAATCATGACTTGAAACTGAGTTATGGTATTCACACAAGGTTGTACATAAATGCATAAATTTAGGGAATTTAATCATTGTTAGTTTATCCTAAAGGTGTGTGTGCAAGTTTTCAATAAAAATATTTTGTAGATGTGTATCAAGAATCCTGACATCAATTTGAGCATACAAGGATTAGTATCATGAGATAAAATCTATTACTTTTTCATCTATGTTTTGTCTACGTCACATTAGATCAACCATTGTCTTTTTAGGTGTCATGTGAACTTGAAAGTGACTAATGAAAGCATCTGCCAATTCATTGAATGAACAGATGGAATGATTGGGCAAGTTGGAAAACCATTCTAATGTAGTATCTGTCAAGGTCCTTGGAAATAGTTTGGCTAGCAATTTATCATCAAGGACAAAGTCACTACACAAACCTGTATAAGCATTAACATGGTTGACAAGGTCTCGTTTACCTCTGTATTTCTCAAACTGTGACATTTCTATCCCTTGTGGCATCAGGGTATGTAATATTTCTAAGGATAAGGGGCTGCTATGGACATAATATATGGTTAGAGGGGGTTGACCTTGGCTAATGGTGGAAAGTTTATGTTGCATAGATGAAACAATATTAAGGAGTTGTTTAAGAACAAGATCGTGGTAAGTGGGTTGAGGCAGAAGAGGAAAGGGTGATGGAGTGAGGTGATGTTACGTGAAGTGAAAGGAATACTATGAGTTGTGAAGGTGGTGGATGCGACTTATGATGCCACAAGAGTAGGAAAGCTAGGTGGGATTAGGAAAGAAGTAGTTGCATAATTAACCTATTGCATAGTCGTGTGGACTTGCAGATTGGTATAAGTTGGTATAGATGCTATAGTTGAAGGGGGAGGAACTTAAAGTCCTCCTTGGCTTACAAGAATGTTTGCGGATTGAGTATCAGAAGAGGCATGTTTATTGTAAATATCGTCAATTCTCTTCATCACTTGCAAGCCATCATCACTTTCAATCAAACGATGAAGATTGTCAATGGTAGGTATGGTAGTGGAGGATATGTTTTCAAGTGACAAATATTGTTGTAAATGTGCAAAATCCTCATGAATATTAATGACATTTTCTTGCAGGAGGGAATTTGTTTGGGTTTCAACATTCATTGGATGGAAAGGTGAAGGAATAGAAGTGGTATTGTCACTTCCTAATCCACCATTGTCCACACTAGGAGTAGGATCTTGTGAGATCCCAAGGCCCACAACGAAATTGCTATCATGGGAAGCCATGAGTCTAGAAATTCTTCTCACTAAAGTGTTATCAATGGGGCACTAAACACTCATACAAGTACGAAAAAGGAGAGGTGAATGCAAATGCAAGGTAATCTAAGATGTCTAATATGAAAATAATAGAAATGTTGCTCACTATAATAGAGATCTAACTATAGAAAATAGAAATGCAAGAAAATGCTAGAAAAATGGTAGAAATGTTGTGTAAAAACTACAGAGGGATTGATTCACCCAGGGCAATATGATGTTTCTTTGTGTTTTTTAGAAATTTGAAGATGAATTTAATGCTCTACAGAAGGAAATCAAAGATGCAGAATGCAAAATTTTAGTTTTTTCAATGAGATGCAATGCAAAAATGAAATCTAAATGAAGTTTTCACTAATCCAATAGGAAAAGTCCTAGAATGCAAAAATAAAACAATATCCTAATTGAATGCTAATGCTTATGAAATTAGAAATGTAAAGTGTTTAAAATAAAGGTTCACCAAAATGAACTATAGATATTTTTCTCTTTAGGACTTCTCTAACTCTTCTAGGGTTTTTCACCTAAAAGGAGAGAGGTAGCGCCAAAAATGCTAGCTAGGTTCATTCAAATTATGTTATGTGTGATGTTGTCTAAACTAAATGAAGTAAATTAAATGCAATTGAGTGATCTATATGAGTGAATTTGAATGCAAGGCTAAGATTTAAACTATGTTTGAAAACACATTGTGATATGCAAACAATGAACTAAATGAAGAAAGAATGCAAAAAAAAAGAAATAGGTAGAAACAGAGTGCACCTAGGCAATATTGATGAATCTGGAATGTTGTGGATGTTGGTTGAAATTATTGAATTTTTACAGTGGGACTCATTCGCCCAGGGTGACGAATTAGTCCTCGTACTGGTGAAAAAGTGTTGGAAACTAGTTTCTGACTATTAAGATCCAGAATCTGACAAAATTTAGATTTTTAGTCCTAAGTTGGGACTCATTTTCCATTAGTGGTGAATCAATCCTCTCCCAAATTTCTAAAAAATCAGGAGACAACTCTACAACACCAGATCTAGAAATCACTAATTGTCGAGTTGTTGAAGTTAATTATGCAAGAAATAGACAAAAAACCTTTCGCAAGTATGCAATATGAATGATTTGACGTGAAACACCTAGTTGACTTGTTTACCAATCTTCAACACCAAAAATCTTGTTAAATCTACATACCTAGGTCTGGAAACACACATGCAATAGGGGGAAAATGGTTGAGGGTTCACAAATAGGGGTTTTCCTTGATCAAACCCCACTTTTGGTAATCAAACCCTTAATGAAACAATGAAAGAAAAGAGAATGATAAAATAATAACATAAAATTCCTATCAACTTACCAAACCCTTGATAATGCAAATCTGAAGTAATGTCAATGCATGCTCCAAATTGCTTAAATATTGCTTGAATACTTGAGATGTGAGATGGAATGCTTGAATGAATGAGGAGATGTAAAATGAGCTGAAAATCACATATTTATACATAGTTGTGCCTTAGTTAACTATTCATACCTTATCATAGGGAAACATCAAGTGATTTTGAATAAAAACCCGAAAGAAAATTTTAAAATTTTTGAATTTGGAGCCAAGGAGGACTCATTCACCACCCATGGCGAATGGGTCCCACCTAGGACTTGAAAATATGTGTCAGGAAATATGTTGTATTTAATGTTGTTTGTTGGGATAATATTCAAAAACACACTTAATTAAGACATATGAGGGCATAAAGATTTCAAATAAAGCATGAGAAAGGGATAAATAGTGAAATTGTGCCTAGAAAAGTGTGAAATTTTATTACAGGACTTTACAACACTTCAAAATAGGAATTAATAATGAATACAATGATGATTTTTAAGTGAATTGTATTAAATAGACTCTAGAAGAATGTAGAAATGTTTTACAAAACCTTCACAAAATGTCGTTATTTGAATTTTAGTACCTAAATATGCATGTTCAAGCCATGTCACAACATAAAATCAGAGCAAAATATATCAAATACCATGAAAATGACAAGGGGCCATTTTTCTATGGCACAATCTCTTTTTTTGCAAATTGATATTTATTTAAAGTTTGATATTAGTAGGTAACAAGATGCACTTCGCAATGTCTTGATTTACAATGAATAGTATAGAACAAAATATAAAAGAAAAATTAGATATGAAATAGAGAAAATTATTGTAGGCTTCGACTCAAATATGTAGAATTTTTCAAATGCTAGACATAATTTTTTTTTATTCCCAACCTTGTCAAAGAAATGAAGTTTAATAATATAACTTTTTATTAATAGTATATAGTCTTTGATTGATCAATATATAGGATAATTTTGTTTTCAACTTATAATTATAGTTGTATATGAAAGATGAACATATCATTACAATTTAAAGTATCACAAGAAATGTCTCCTTAGAAAAATTGGACTATATATTTAACATTAATTGAAATTTAGAAGACCACTAGCTATCATAAATTTTAGAGCTTAATTTTTAAAATCAAACTCATGACAACTTACTGTAAAATACATTTAAAATTTCTCAAAAGTAACACCCACTAAGTTGGGTCATCTATTTACATTATTCTAAAAAGCAACATTATCATTACTATCACAATCAATGTCACTTTGATCTGCTTGTTTGTCTATTGTTGCAGAGAATGATTGTAGCACTTTTATTATTTATCAGAATAATTTAATCATTATTTATATAAATTAAAACACATCTTGTACATTATTTCTATATTTAAATGACCTTAATGACAAGTTTTTCAAAGCCACAACTTTCACATATGGACTCAACATAATGTATTTTTTAAAGCACATAAATTTTTGAGAGTATGTTTAACATTATGTTTTTTTTAGCGACAAAATTACATTTAAGAATCCAAGCATTGTATAGAATAATACTAAATAACACAAACTAGATCTAATCTTGGATTATTTGTTAAAGAGTGCACACACTTATTGTAATTCAATCAAGAATAAATATTTAATCAAGTTTCAAAAATCTAAAAGCTTTTAACCTTGGGATTTTTTAGTGCCCATCACCATGTAGTGAGAGATAGCTCAAAGTGAATAGAACCAACATAATAGGCTATAAGAAAATAATTCTCATGCTATTTATAAACATAAACAACAACATTAATAGCTAAATTGACATCTACTTTGTAAAAAGAAATATCAAAGTCATTACAATGTCAAAGGTTTTGAGAAACTTATTCACCCATTTGAATGTCGTGAATTTTCTCATTTATAACAAACATTTAAAAATCATATATAAAAACTCAATATACTCTAAAAACCAAATTAATGGTGAAATTAATATGAATAGTTCTCTAAAAAGATATGTATATTCAAAAATATGACAATAATATAATATTTTAAATCAAATCCCCAACTTATATAAATGCTTACTCACCTTTAAAACTATAAAAATAATATAATATTTTAAATAAAATACACACAATACATTTTAAAACTATTAAATATATGTATTTAAGGTAGGTATACTAACCTATACAGTAACATTCAAGCATAGAAAGCTCGCTTCTTTTTTAAAATGCATTCCTTGTTTATACTATTCTAACTAGCAACAATGTTATTGCTATCGCTATCAGTGTTTCTTTGGTTTGATTCGTTGTCTATTACTACAAAGCTTGGCATCTGTGGACACTAAGGCTCCACCTTCCCCTCCAACATCCTTACCACTTGTTCCATGCTTGGCCTCATCTCCTCCTCACTTTCTATGCATAGCAACCCTACAACACCTGTTCTTCTCACCTCTTCAATATCTGCCTCCGCTGCAATACTTTTGTCCACAATATTAATCTTCTTCCCCTGATAAATTTGAGTTGCAGCCCATGGGGGAAAGTAATACTTACTCGAATCTTGCAAGGTTAAATCTAGATTTTTTTGGTCGGAAATGATTTCCAAGAGCATCATGCCAAAACTATACACATCGACTTTGGGACTTATGGGAAGACCAAAGATCCACTCTGGAGCCAAATACCCTCTCGTTCCTCTTGTTGTGGTCAGAACTTGACTGAAATCTCTACCCAAAACCTTTTCCAACCCAAAGTCTGCCAACTTGACTAAAAAATTAGTGTCCAGAAGAATGTTCTCGGGCTTTAGATCACTATGAATGATGCAATCTTTGCACTCCTCATGGAGATCACTTTTGGAATTACTAGTGAATAGTAAGTGTGCAAGTGGAGATATCTAGAGAATGCAAGTGGGTAAGATTAGATTTTAATCATGGTTAGATTAAATTAATGATGATTAGGCTAATTTGACCTTTTAGGACTTAAATACTTGATTTATTTAATTCAAAAAAGGATGAAGTATGGATTGGATTTAATTAAATAAATGTTTGATTTATTTTATTAAAGGGATGATGTTTGATTTATTTGATTAAAAGGTTGATGATAATGTTTTATTTAATTTTGAATGAATGACCTTAGGAGATGGGAATTAATGAAATTACCTGATAAATGAATGAAGGTGAATTTGATTAATCGATGAATGGAACTAATGAATAATCCCGATTGAATGCACAATGTTAATTTTGCATGTCTACATTTTTCCCCTCTTTGAAGAAATGTACTTGTTGCGTTGGTTCAAAGAATAAACTTTCCGTGATCAAAATTAAAAAACTCTTGATTTTTTGGATGCCCCAATGGAAAGAAGTACACTGGTACATTTCCCCCTCGAGAGATTGAGTGAAAAGATTTGATTTGAGGGTCGATCTCACGATAAAGAGGTTCAAAATGGATGGTTATGGACGATGATGCAAATGAGATTATTTCAAGATGCTTAGAATAACAAATCTATATTATCCTAAACAACTTAAATGATGATATGATATGAGATGGATGAGATTGATGATGCGATATGCTATGATTATGCAAATGTATGATTTATGCAGATTCTTAGACTAATAGATCTATATTATGATGATGATATGAATGCATGATGGATGCATGATGGATGAATCATGGATATAATGGTGATGATGATTAACTATTCATGCTATGATGTTAGTGCAGAAAAAAAAGAAATTAGGTGATGACAAGAGGATCCAACAAGCCAACATTATGAGAGATGATGATGAGAAATGATGATAGATGGATGATTTGCTTATCAAGGATTGGGGTTTTCAAAGGGTCACTTACTTTATGTTTGATAACACGCCTAAGTATGATGCATCAAGGTATAAAGGACCAGGATGGCATTGTACTTAGTGTGATGGACTTTGACTCGACAAATAGATAGGAGTATTCTTGTTCACACTTGACATACAGAAACCTTGCTAGGATGCACTTTAGAAGTTTCAAACATCTCAGACCAAAACACAAAGAGGTATAACCAATCAATGCAATAGTCAACAGGCCATCCAAAACATCCTCTATACATATCTAACAAAGAAATTATCCACCAAGTTATTTTACAAGAACGTCCAACAAGCATAGTAGACAAAAGAATAATGATCGTTGCCCCATTCCAATCTCTCTAAATCCTTCATTCGGATATCATCAAGAGGTCCTTGGAATGAGAGCAATAAGATAAGTCAAAAGAAAAAGATAAAGCACACAAACAAGTTGATGTTCTTCAATACCACTAACCAAAATGGGATGTGTTTTTAAGGATAAGAACCAAAACTTATTGCCAAAAGATAATGCCCATTGTAGGAAGGATACATCCTAGGACATGTTAGTGGATGGAGACACATCATTTCGTTTATCCAAAGTGTTCTTTCTGATAAATAATGCCCCTTGTAGGAAGGATTCATCCTAGGACATGATGTTATCAGATGATTGATATGGGACTGTTTGGATGATGGACTATCGACACAAAGACTTGACCAACTTGTTTGCGTAGTGACTAAGACTTGAGATGTGACACTTTTGAGATTTACTTTTAACCTACTAGACTTGTTTCTAACTGTTTCACCAAAGGTTGAGGATGACAATCAGTTTATTATGAATGGTGTTTATTGCGGGTGCAAGCAAGATGAGGCAGATGGATTTTTTCAAATATTTGAATTTTTTTATGTTTTGCAATGTTTTGAGGTTGTTTTTGGTATTTTTTGAGGTTTTACAAATGTTTTGATTTTCAGTTTTCAATGTTTTTGGTATTTTATGAGATTTTGACCAAGATACTAACCTAAAGACCTATCCTAGGGGTCTCGGGGGTTGATCGACAGATTAGCCTTGCCTACGTTATAAACATAGAGACCACATAGTTCGACTGACAACCTGATTGATTTACAAATGGCGATATACATGATGAGATGTCAGTTTATTATGATGAACTCCTATAGGATTGACCTAAATGTCTCGGGGGATGATTAAAGATCAACCTTGCCTACGTTCAAGCTCAGAGATGACGTAGTTTGACAAGACGACCTTATTTTTGGTTTTTTTTTGAATGACTTTTTGACCTGTTTTTGGATTTTGATATGTTTTGAATGTTTTTGGATTTTTTGATGTTTTGATGTTTTTGGATTTTTTGATGTTTTGATGTTTTTGGATTTTCTAATTTTCTGATGTTTTTGGATTTTCTAATGTTTTGAGGACTTTAAGACCATACACAAATCTAATCCGATGAGAATGTGCCCCCAACGTGATGTAATAGACTACTCCAATAAAGGCAAGACAAGTTTTCCTTGAGGATGGGCCGAGTAGTACTAGGAGGGATCATGATACAAATGCAGGACCAAGCTATGGTGCGAATACAAGTGGATGTGTGATGGATGGAGGCTTAAATGCGATGGATGATGGAAGCAAAATGGAGGGATAATGATGAACAAGCTGTAAAGGTCCTGGTGGATGGAAAGTGATTATTTACACAAGGCGCCTATTTGCCAAGTTTTCACCAAGGTACTTGCCCAAAGTGCCACCAAAGTGGTTTTCACTAGAGGATGATTTTTTTAATCCTTTTTATGATTTTTTTGGATTTTTTTCTTTTTTTCTTTTTTTGTTGTTACCAAGATGCCTGTTTGCCAAGTTTTTGCTGAAGTAACCATTTTTTAAGGACATTTTCTGATTTTTTGGATTTTTTGGTTCTATACCTTGAAAGAATTAGGCATAAAACTTTTTGATATGGGAGCCACTTATTGGCTCTTGTAGAGGTTCCCCTTTGGGTGTTGATAACTGATATGCCCCTGATTTATAGCTTACTGTGATGATGAAAGGCCCTAACCGATTGGGTTCGAACTTGCCTTTGCTACTGGGATTTGGGACATTCTTCTGATTTTCTTTTAAGACCAGTTCTCTGACTTGGAAAGTCCTACTTCTATTTTTCTTGTTGTAACTCTGTTTGAGTCTATTCTGATAGACTTGCAAGTGATTCAAAGCATCTATGCGTCTCTCATCTAGTAACTCCAACTTGTTTAATCTTGACACCTGATAGTCCTCATCAGTGATGAGATTCTACAATGATATTATAAGGGATGGGAGCTTGATCTGAATGGGGAGTATGGCTTCTGATCCATAGACAAAGGAGAAAGGGGTGGCGCCAGTGGGTGTGTAGATGCTGGTTTGATAAGCCCATAGGGCAGGATTAAGCTACAAGTGCTAGTCACGACCTGCATCATTGACTATTTTCTTAAGGATTTTGAGGATGGTTTTGTTCGTGGCTTCTGCTTGGCCATTACCTTGGGGATAGTATGAGGTGGAGAAGTGATGCTAGATTTTGAATTTCTCACAGAAGTCACAGACATCATGATTCTTTAATGGTGTCCCATTATCTAAGATAATGGCTTGTGGGACACCGTAACGATAGATGAGATAGTTCATGATGAATTTTGAGATTTTCTTCCCAGTGATATACGTCATGGGTATGGCTTCCACCCACATTGTGAAGTACTCAGTTGTAGTTATAATGAATTTGTGGCCATTGGATGAGGTGGGTGAGATTTTCCCAATGAGATCAAGTCCCCACTGTGAAAAGGGCCATGGTGTGATGATCAAGTGAACTCTTGAGCTGGAGCATGGATGAGGTCCCCATGCTGCTGACATTAAACACCTTTTAGCATGATCATGTGCTTCTCGCTCCATTGTGGGCCAATAATACCCCAGCCTCAGCAGTTTCTTAGCTATGGTTATTCCACTTGAGTGTGAGCCATAGATACCATTATGAACCTCAGTTAGAGCGATTAATGCCTCCTCAACATTTAAACAGCGTAGCAAGGTACCTTCTATGCTTCTACGGTATAAGGTATCACCTAGGATGACAAATCTAGATGCCTTTTTGATAAAGGTTCATTTTAGGCTTGATGGTAGGTCAGCGGGTATGACTCCTATGTGAAGATATGTATAGAGGTTGTGATACCAAGGATCACCAGGACCAACGATTTGACACACATATTTCGATTCTGGTACCTCAAATGTGGGAACGAGAAGCTGCTCGATCAAAAATTCATATTTCGGTATGTTGTGAGGGATGTCTACTAGAGACCCAATTGTAGACATGGCGTCAGCAGCTCTGTTGTTGGTTCTTGGAATCTACTCAAATGTTATGTTGATGAAGGATTCCTTTAAAGTTTCCACCAATTTTTTGTATGGGGTTAGCTTGTCATCCTTTGTCTGATATTCATTATTGACCTAATTTATGATCAACTAAGAGTCTCCATATACCTTGAGAGCTATGATATTCCATTGCACTACTATCCTGAGACCTATAGTCAAAGCCTCGTATTCTGTGATGTTGTTTGTGCAAGGAAATGCCAATTTGTATGACTTCAGTATGCAATCCCCTTGTGGAGTGATGAAGAAGACACCAGCTCCTGATCCATGTTGCATGTATGAACCATCGAAGTATAGTTTCCAGTGGTCCACTATGTTGAGGTTAAAAATGGATTCCTTTAGAAATTCAGATACAAGAGGATTCTCTGCATAAATAGGTGCCTCTGCCAGTTGATCTGCAATAACTTGACCTTTAATGGCTTTTCGCTCAACATACTCAATGTCATACTCTAACAATATCATTACCCACTTTGCCATTCTGCCTATAAGCATTTCCTTTGATAGGAGATACTTATGGGGATCAATTTTCGCAATGAGCTTTATCTTGTGTGCCAACATGTAATGTCTAAATTTTTGGTATGCAAACACTATGATGAGGCAAGCTTTCTTGATAAATGAGTAATTTAGTTCATGATTGACCATTGTCCTATTGATATAATAGATGGCCCTCTCCATTCCATTTTCATCATGCTGAGCTAGGAGAGCTCCAAGGGCTGCTGCTATTACTAACACATATAAGATCAATGGCTTCTTTGGGATAGGTGGCATTAACACTACATGTGTTAGTAGATATTCCTTGATTTTTTTAAATGCCTCTTCACACTTTGTATCCCATTTGTATGCTACCCCCTTGTGGAGTAGGTGAGAATATGGATTCTTCTTGTCTACTAGTTGTGTTATAAATCGTCAGATGGATTGAAGTCGACCTTGAAGGCCTCTCAATTGTTTTAATGTCCTTGGTGCTTCCATCTCAAGGATTGATTTCACCTTTTCTGGATGCACCTCAATACCCCTCATGGAGACTATGTATCCTAGTAGTTTACCTGATTGTACATCGAAGATGTACTTCTTGGGATTTAGTTTGACTTTGTATTCCTCCAGTTTGTCAAAGATAGCACTTAGGGTTGCTATATGATCTTGTCTTTTTCTTGACTTTGCTAAGATGTCGTCGACATAGTCTTCGACTGTTTTGTGAATCATATCATGGAATATTAGTGTCATGGCCCTTTGATAGGTTGCTCCTATGTTCTTTAGTCCGAATGGCATCATGTTCCAGTAGTAGGTCCCCCATGGGAAAGTGAAAGCCGTCTTGTGTTGATCTTCTTTTGCTATCATGATTTGGTTGTATCCTGAAAATTCGTCCATTAGTGATAGCATCTCATGTCCTACTATCATGTCTACTATCATGTCGATGTTGGGAAGTGGGAAATCATCCTTGGGACATGCCTTGTTCAAATCTTTGAAGTCCGTATAGATTCTAATGGCTCTGTTAGGTTTTGAAACAGGTACCAAATTTTGACACCCATTATGGATAATTAATTGGTTGTATGAATCCTACATCTAACAATTTTTTGAGCTCCATTTTGACTAACAAAGCAATTTGAGGATGCATTTTGCGAAGCTTCTGTCTGATAGGTTTTGCATTTGGATACACTGCTAACTGGTGGACCATAGTCTTTGGATCAAGCCCTGGCATATCAGCACAACTCCATGCAAAGTGTATTTGTCTTTCCTTTAGGAATGCTGCTAGGAGTTCTTGCTCTTTTGATAATAGTGATTCTGCATAAAATGTGATATGTGGGGTCTCCTCTATTCCTAGGTTGATTGGGTTGCATTTTTTGACCAAGATTGTTGACTTCTCTTGATGAATAACTCTTGGGGGAAGATTGAATCCTTCATCCTCAAGCACCTCAGAGAGGTTTTCACCATTGGATACGTCCTTTCTTTTTACTATTTTCTTGTCAGAGAGTGCCACAGTGTGGATTTCACTCAAGGACTTGGATATGACTCTTAGTTTCTCACTTTTACAACTGAAGGATTCAATTATTTCCTCGTAATAGGCATGTGTGTCCAACTCCATTATAAATCCTACCTTGTGATCTCCATTTGGAATGTTAGCACTCAATCCCATGAATTATGAGAGTGCTTCATCATTTTCAAATGTATTGAGAACTGGTGGTCCTCGTTGGTCATAGTCGGTCAGCTGGGGGTAGACTAAATGGATCTCATGATTCAGATGATTAGTTTTGAAGGAGAGGATGCTAATCATACACAGGGTGGTATCTTCGAATAGCCTAGGTAGATTGGATGAGGTATCTTTGTCATCACTACTAATACAGGGCTCAGTTATAAAATTATGTGTGTCCCTACCTGTGACTATTGGTGAGTGTACTTGTACTAGTACTGGCTGAGGAGAAACATTAGCGACTCTAATTGGAGGACTTCGGCAATGTATGGATATTCTCAGAGTGGCACATCCAAGAAGAAGATTTGTTATGTGTCGCGTCTTTGGCATGATAGGTATTATGAGCCCATTGTCATTTTGTCCCAGTCTTTGATTTTGGTCATAGCCCATTGCAAGCATCATGTATAGGCCTTTGCTTCTTTCGTCCATTGGTAAATTAGCTACTGGTCTTTCATCTTGATACAACATGTGAGATGGATCTACTTCAATGACCTCATGACCAAGGTCTCCACATCTTGTGAATTTGGGATAATCCTCAGGATACGTTTGTGATGTGGAAGCTTGATTTTCTTGTGGGCATCCTCATGATCTAGGAGATTGTGGTAACTCTCCTATCACAAAAGCATTGTTAGGGAGCCTATAACTTCCACAACTGTCCTCCTGGATGATGAGCTTGATGTCAAATATGGTGGGAATGGTGGGTGTCTTTGTCGCAGAAGTGGACGCAAGAGTGCTGGGATTGATGTATTGTGTGGATGGTCCCTCATCATTTTTTGGCACTTGGGGAATTTTGTAATACTTTGCTTCAAGATTCTTGCAATATGAAAACGACTCAGGATCTCCATGGATGGTAACCTCTTGTCCATTATGTGTGAATTTCACACATTGATGGAAGGTTGTTGCTACGACTTTCATCACATGAATCCATGGGCATCCCAGGAGGATATTGTATGGCAATTCAAGGTCCAAGACCTGACATGTGGTTTCCATAAGTGTTGGCCCTACTCGGATAGGGAGCTTAATTGTGCCCTGAGACACTCTTTCTTGGTAATCATATGCTCTTATCGTGATGCCCTTTCCTTTGTCAGTGGAATCTTTTGATATTTTCAACTGTTTGATGAGGCTAAGAGAACAGATGTTCAAACCTGCACCTCCATCCACCAAGACCCTTTTGATTTTTCTTTTGTTTACAATGGATTCCAAGTGAAGTGCATGGTTGTGAGATGGTTGGGTGGGGAAATCTTGGTCAAAAAATGTAAGGAGATTAGGTGTTATGATATTTGCGACCATAGCTTGGAATTACTCTGCATCGAGATCTGTGTGGATAGTGGATGAGGCTAATGCTTCCTCAAGGATCTTTTTATGTGCTGATGAGATTTTTAACAACTCCATGATGGAGATGTGTGCTAGTGTTCTTTTGAGTTGGTCTACAACATTGTAGCTATACAGAATGACTCTTGATGTAGGGACTCTATTTGGTTGGGATGATCTTGCAATGGTGACTTTGCCGCCTTTTGTGGTGAATCCGCAATCTTCAACATGGGTGCCCTTGATAGTGATGATCATGTAGTCTTCATTTAGCGAGGCAACAACAGATTCATAGACATGATTTACATTGCCTTTCCCTTTATCACCTCTATTTCCTTTGTTTCCATGATTCGACATTGGATTCGTGTAGATTTTAAGGTCTTGATTTCCCATAGGTTGTTCCATGTTTATGATTTTCTTGTCAATGAGATCTTGGATGATGTTTTTGAGTCTCATGCAATTATTTGTGGTGTGACCTTTTATTTTGTGAAATTTGCAAAGTTGATTCTCATTGTACCAAGGGGGTTTGACATTGGGCCCTTTGTAATTTTTGAATGTAGGAGGCTGGATGAGTTTTTCAACAATCAACTTTTTCATTATGTCCTCCAATGGTTCCCCCAAAATGGTGTATTTATGTTTTGGATAAGTTTTGCATTGGGGTGGTCCTCTTTGGTCATTGAGGTTATTAATGGTGGGATTATTGGGTTGGTATGTTGTGTGATGAGTGTTTTGGCATTGTGGTTGGATTTGCGATGCAGGTGTATTTCAGCATGGACCACTAATGACCACCTTTGCATCGACGATGCCATCATTAGTGATGTTCATGTTTCTTGCCCATGTACGAGGTTTATCATTGTAATTAGATGATGGGTGGTTGTTTTGTGGTTCGTGATATGACGTTGATTTGGTGGGTTGGGTCACAAGGGCTCTTTCAATGCTAAGCGTGTTGGAGATTAATTGCTCATATGTGGTGATTCCTTGAACCTTGAGATGAAATGACAGGTGGCTTTCAAGGTTAGCTATGATCGTGCAGACTTGTTGTTCTTCTGGAATGGTCCACTTGCTCTGATTGGCCTTGGATTGCCATCGTTGAAGGAATGACGCAAAAGATTCATTCTTTCCTTGTTTTAGAGTGTATAATTCTTTGAGACTTACATCCATTGCGTTTACTTCCATTGCGATGTTACATGCATAGTTCCTAATGAATTCATCTTTGATTTCATGGAATGTTCTAATGCCTAAAGGTAAGTGGGAAAACCATTCTATAGCAGGACCTACCAAGCTCCTAGGGAATAGACACATCAGATAAGTATCATCATATGCGACCTCCATACAATGAACCTAGAATTCCCTGATGTGATCTTCAGGGTTTCCCATCCCTCAATACTTGTCAAATTTGAGGATTTCAAATCCCTTAGGGAATGGTTTTATGTCTAGGCTCCTATCAAATGGATAGGGACACAAGTTGCTTTGCATTTTGGTTGTCGCCCCGATTGAAGGTCGAGCACTTGTTGCGAGAGCAACCTGAGTTGTGTCATCACATCATTATGGGGATCAAGGGGTGGGATGAAAGTGTTTTGGGGTGTTTGAATTGTTGGTTGGATGGATGGGTTGGTTGGTGCGTTGTTCGATGGTATCTGCATGTTCTGTCGAGTGAAGTAGGCTTCTTCTTGCTTTTGTATGAATGATGCCTATTGTTGATCCTTGTTGTTGTTGTGCTAGGATTTGTGCTTGTTGTTGTGCTTGTTGTTGCTCTAACAATGCTTGTTGTTGTGCTTGTTGTTGATGCCACAATGCTTGTTGTTGGGATACCAATTTTGTTGCTTCTTGTTGCTCTTGGTATTGCTTTAATGCTTGCTGATATGCTTGCAATTGCACTTCTTGTGCAAGAAGTTGTGCTTGTGCTTGTGCTTGTTGTTCTTGATATTGAGATTGTGCTTGAGCTTGGGCTTGCGCTTGTGCTACTTG
Source organism: Sequoia sempervirens (assembly GCA_007258455.2). Lineage (NCBI taxonomy): Eukaryota > Viridiplantae > Streptophyta > Pinopsida > Cupressales > Cupressaceae > Sequoia > Sequoia sempervirens. The sequence goes on along the minus strand of VDFB02035547.1, from coordinate 67,238 downwards.
CGCTTCTACGACTTGTTGCTGTAATAAAATTTGTGCTTGAGTGACTCTTTGTGCTTGTAATGCTTGTGTAGTTTGGGCGGCTTGTTGTTGTTGCTATTGCAATAAAGCTTGGGCTTATTGTGCTTGTTGCGCTTGTAATGTGGCTTGTGCAGCTTTGGCAGCTTGAGCGGCTTGTTCAACAACTTTTTGTTTTTGCACTTGTTGGTATCCTCTTTGAAAAGTGACTTGTAATGCTACATCAAATTGGTTTGATGTGGTGAACGTTGGTGGTGGTGGAGGTGGTGGTGGATTTGGAATGGTGGTAGATGATGATGTTGTGTTGATATTTTGCATGTTGATAATGGTATTGATGTGATTGGTCCTTGTAAGACCATGCTTTGTGATGTTAAGGGTGTGTTTGATGGTGTTGCCATTGCTTGTGTATTTTTCATTTGTTGTTGCGATATCAACAATAAATTTTGAGCGTTTGGTGTGATGCTTTGATTGATGGTTGGGATAGTGCTTTGATTGATACTTGGTAGGGGAGGCAACCCCACACCAAGGAGTGGTGTGGATGATAATGGCAATGGTGGGATAGGTGGAAATGTAAGGGGCATTAGTTATTGTGTGGTGTCAAATATGCCCCTTGGTTCGAACATATCTCCTTCTTCTTGTGAGTTTGTGAGAAGAGGTGTTTGTGGTGCTCCGTGGAAAAATGTTGATGATGGGTCATAGTGTAAGGTGAGAGGAACATTTTTGTGCAATGGATTTTTGGGGATGTTTTGTTCCAATGTGGCGTTTGCATCCAAGCTTTGTGGGATATTCTCTGTGACGTTTTGAGATGGAGGTGTAGATGAAATGGGGATGGTGGATGAGATTGGTGGAAAAGATGTCTCTACTATAGTGCTCACATCAAAATCCGAAGGAAACTTAGCCCCTTGTTTTGCTAGTTCAAGCATATACAACGAAGGGTTAAGTCTCATCATGATGTTGATGATTCTATGGTTGTCCAGATTTTGGAGCATTTCAGTGATTTCTTCATGAGACATTCAAAAGGTAAGATCCTCTCCATGGGTTTCCTCTTGTGGGTTTTGTGATGATGTTGGAAGACTAATTGTGAGATTTCCATCCCCAATGGTATTCATTTCAGGAGTGGTTTGGCTAAGATCACTTGAAGCGGGTGTTTCTTTATTGGCTTCCATACTCTTCTTGTATTGAGATCTAGTTAGAACCATAAAATGGGGATTAATCTTTGAGAATATGGGAGATGAATCTCTTGATTCTTTGGATTAATCTCTATTTTATGTCCCAAAGTGAAAGTTTTAGGATGCTTTTTAAGGATCAAAGGTGATGATATGATGATGAATGATATGAATGTTTTGGCTTTTGATAAATCTTGAATGAGACACTAGGCTTTAGGACTTGGATTTGATTGGATTTTGGATTTTGGGATTTTTTCCTTGACTTTGATTTTGATTTTGTTTCAGATTTTGAACAAAAGGACCCTAAGATGTTTGATAATGATCTAAGGGATGGATTTGTTCAAAGGATGACTATTTGAACATGTGTGAGGAGAAGGATGCATCTACCCACACCTATTCAAACAAGATGATATCTTTTGCTAAGCATATGGAGAAGGATTCATCTACATATACTAAGCTAGGCAAGATGATTTGGATAACTTTGACTAATGATATGCAAAAGGATGCATTTACACATTCCTAGCCAAAATTTTTTTGATAAATGTTTTCAAGGACTTGGTCACAATGTTTTTGGATGATTTTGATTTTTTTGCCACAAAGCCTAGTATCAAGGATGATTTCAAGATTTTCCAAAAGATGATTTGTGAGATGGATTTGATGTTTTGAAAGATGGATGAAAGAGGCTTGATTTTTTTTTATCCTTATTTGAACCTAAAAATACACTTTGTTTTCCTAGACCTAGGTATTGAAGAGCATGCAAATGCTTCCTAAAAACCTTTGTAACTAAGAAATGATTTCATTTGAACATTCATTTTCGGTTTTCCAATGATTTTTGCTTTGGGATTTGTGAGTCTCCAATCACACATGAATATTCATTTTTCTTCGCTTTGCTTAATGGGTTTATTTTACCAAAAACACTTTCTTTGATTAAGTTTTCAAACTAAGATGTCCAATGTCTTAATTTCTTCACACTCCACAAGATATGTTATGTGGAAATTTAATGAACTTAAGGCAAGATTTTCCTATTGTTTACTTAAGGAGACAAATTGAGATATAATCCAATGTTTAGAAACCTCTAAGGATGTGAATCCCAAGGGAAAGAAATAACATATGGATTGCGTCAATGGAATTTTTCTCCAAAAGGGTTTGAAATTTGAATGATATTGTTAAGTGTTTGTTTGCAAATGTTTTTGAATACAACACTGTGTTTTCAAGCAATGTAACACCCTAGCTCAATTGGTACGTTTTTCTTAGTGGGCTTGCCTCATGCCCTTCATAAAAGAGATGATTTTACATGCAACCATGGAATAAATATATAGGTATGATAAGAATGAAGTCTTAACCTCTATATTTAAACCAAGATCGGACATGGCAAGTAACTTCTTGGAATCTAAGTTCTAATGCACCACTTTGATAAACTCGCTCAATGGATCAATAGGCCACTACAAATAAGGGTTCTAGTTCAGACTTTCTGTTCATGGAGATTGACCCATATGGCAAGAGTCCCTTTTTGGATCCATCTTGTCAGAATCAACTGTGTGATATGGTCGTGCCCACAAAAGGATATGAAAATCACAGTAGAACCTTTCCTAGGAATTAGACATTCCGACAGGTGACTAATATCTCTCTATGGACGTTCATTTACTTGTTAAACCAGGGGACATATACTTTAAATGGCATGGAAAAATATATGCACTAAGAACTAGTTTAGGTCAAATCATAGCAGAAAACAAATACAGGAATGGAATTCTATCTATGCCAAAGGAAGGTAATGCAAAATTCTTTAACTCGACTACGACTTGATTGAAACAAAAACCAAAATAGCTATGACTGAAACACAAATTGTGAACTAGCCTTATGCTGTAGGAACAGTCACAGGGATGGACTCTCTATGCTGCACGAGCAATATAAGACTGAGTTTGTATGAAAACTTCAGAGATGAAAGCTAACTAATGATCAACAGGAAAGAACAACTAACTAACTAGCTACAGATACTTACTAAGTGGGCCCCCTTAGCAAGCATCTACTGATTACGCAGGTGTTAAACTCAAAACTTCATTGAACTTTATTCATGAAAATAGAATGATATACATTGTTTTGTTGAAATGGAAACTAACAACAAACTCTGTCTCTTGTTAAACAGATTTTGCTTTTCATTATCATATTAACTCTTACATGATATCTACTACTCTATTTCTATCTTACTCTAGCTATCGTCTCCTCTTTTTTTTTTACTCGCATAGGAGGAGTACATTATTTAAAATCAGGAGAGCAACTAATTAACTAACCCTATCAAAGAAAGACATGGAAGTAAAGTGTATCCCAGAATCAAGGAACAAACTGCATAAATGAATTTATGCATTCAACCCGATCTGGAGAGAATCTAGCACTCCACTCTTTCCAAGTTGACTGTCATTAAAAATCTTTCCCAACGGTTTCAGTCAAAGAGTCCTCGTTGGAGCTTCCTCGAAGTCATGCAGGAAATGGATTTTACTGCAAGGCTGAGATCGGCTGCACTTGACTCAATCATTCTTCAACAACCTGCAAAAAAAAAGGTAACAGATGTAAAAGAAAAGGAATATGGCACATGCATGATATCTGTTCATTAATCACACATTTAAATCTATTTCATCATTCAAAAACTATATACAGTATACCAGTCATTTAGGGAGTCAACGGGGCAATAAATGTAATCAAGTCAACACAATAAGCTGCAGGAATATGAAAGTATTTTGCTACATGATACCCCAATAAAAAGTTTTCAACAGAGTTTAAACAGCCACAAAGTAACAAAAGTAAAGGCATTAAAAGTTTATCATAACATCCAAACTATGAGTGTATTTTAAGCTCATCATTGCCCCCTACTTTGCCTAATACTGGTCCTCCAGCATTAACTTTCCTGGTGGTTTCTCTAAAGTCAGTGGTTGTTGCGTGACTTTGAAATGGAGTTCCAAACCTGTAATAAAATCCTCTGAAAGCCTGGCACCTTTCATATCTACGGTCTTCTAAATCATCATGAAGATTGGTAGCCTGATAAGGATAAAGGGGCCACATTAACACAGGAGGTCTGAATGTCAATGGAAACCACAGTTGAAATCTTGTTTGAAGTCCCAACTGTATATATCTGCTTGATCGTTTAAGAGCTGCTGTGAAATTTAGGGGACTGTGTGGTTCTGATTTTCTTAGACCAACAGTTAATCTTTCCCATCTTTTCTCACTTCTGGTATATGCTAGTCTCCAAAATGAATATTGTTGCGCCTGAAATTCATCATATACCTATTTCCTAATATCAAATATTTTCTCTCTGGCTGGAACATTATTAATGCCATATGTCAGAGCAAACCAATCTTTCAACATTGCATGGGGATTTGAACTTTGAGAGCGTAACGGAATAGGCTGAGTTTTCTCAGCTTCCTCATATGTTTCCCACTGCCTGCCATAATTCGCCTCATTTGCTACCCATGGCATAAATGCTCTCAAATGAATATCACCAATGTACAGAAAAGGATTCCATTCTGTTTCAAATGGAATTAAAAAGCCATGTAAATAGAATTCACATAGAGAATTTCTTAACTAATTAGGGGCTACCTGGTATGCTTCGTAAAAGTCTTTGGTAGTATGAAGTATAGGATCTTGGTTTCTGGAAATTCTCATCAATTAGAACCATAAAAACTATTCCTTAAGACACAGAGCATAAACTCTGGGTGGTGGTCTACATTCCATAATTTGACCAGTTACTTTTAACATTTCATCTATTTTTGCTTTCAACTCAACAATTTCCTATTTCTGACTTTCAATTTCCTTTTTCAATTTCTTCTTTTCTACTTCCCATAGACTTTGCTGCATGTCAGTCTAGGCTATGTGTCAGAAAGTCAGGGTTTGCAATGTAACTGTTTCCCAATTAGCTTTAACATATTCCAGAAACTCAATTAAAAATGTTTTCTTATACACAACAATGGTTTTACAAATTGCAGGGTGAAATATAACTTCATTAGGCACATTCAATTGTTCAGTCTATTCTTTCTCTTGTTGCAAGATGAATTCTAGTTGCTACGGAGGAGAAAATTGTGCTTTTTCTGAAAATTGCATAGCAGCAGTAGCCAAATCATCAAGATTTGGTAACCCTTGCTCATTATACCCTATTTCTTTTGTCTCAACTTGTTCCTCTTCAGGAATGAATGAACTTTGTGCAGCATTTTCGGACACATTCTGAGAAACATTAAATTCAAACTCAACAAACCCTTCTGAAATTACAATAACCTCTGTTGAGGTGAAATAGAGGAGGTCTTAGATTGTTTCCTTGTGGAAACTCTTCTTGGCACTGATGCGGCTGCAGGAGGCGTTCTAGTATCCTTCCTCTTTTTTGTCTACTTAGAGGGCTCTGCCCTACCAGAGGATGATGGTGAACTGGTGATAGCAACAGGTGTTGCTGTAGGAGAGATGGTTGCAGGGGATGATGCTACAGGAGAAGGACATTACCTTTTATGAGAATGAGGGTCAGATTTTGGAGACCCTTCTCCCTTTGTTTTACCCTTCTCTCTCCTAGTGGTAGACCTAGTTTGTACCCTAGTAGAGGATTTAGGTGTGAAAGCTGCCGGACTAGGTGCTACAGGAGTAGATGACCCCTGCCCTGTTCTACTGGTAGATGCAATTTCCTTCTTCTTTTTCTGAGGCTGTGGGTTAAGTACCCTAGGGGGTTGTGGAATTTGCAAGCTCTTTTGAGCAACAAATTGTTGCCAGGAAAGAGGTGAGACATCTCTTAAAGAGTCCTCAATCAATAATTTGATAAGGCTGTGGTGAGCAACATAATTATCTTTCCCCTATTGGGTTCCACGGGCACTTTGTTCTAGAAATTTTAACAGAAAATTTAGAATATTTACAACTAACCCATGCCTCATATGGCTTAATAATTTAAAATGATGAGAATGAAGGTAGGAGAAACGACCTTCAAAGGTCAAATACCTGATTATGTAAGCAGCGTATTCTGAATAAGGAGGAGGCAACGATACCCACTTTCATCCTTGCTTGGAGACTTGTAAAGGTCCATTAGTGGGCATTAAAAATTCAGCCCTAGCAGCTGCAGCGTCTGAAGAAAAGTTTTCTCCAACGGCTGGAAGCCCGGTTACTTCAGCAATTCTGTCTTTAGTTGCAACAACCGATAGACTCCATATAGTAGCTTCCCCTTTAGAAAGGGTTCTCAAAAATTCTTCAGCAGCCTCCTCATCAAAAGTATTTAAGCTCAAGAAATAGTTTAACCATCCACATAGGCTGAATGCGTGAACTGTTTGCAGATTTTGCAATAATAACTCATGAGCTACAGGCTCATCTCGCACCAACTGACAACCCATGTTTACAATTTTCCCCTAGCTGAACTCAATTCCTTACTAAAAATTCAAATTCTCTATTTCCCTTTCTGCTCTGGTTTTTCTTCTGTCGTGCCGTCACATTTCCTTCTTTTCCAAAAATGAGCTTTTTGAACAAGCAGTCTTAATCGTAATTTACAAGAAAAAAATGCAATAAAGAAGGACATGAGATCACATTTGGAAAGTACTAGAAAAGTATTAAAGAAAGGTTATTTGTGCAGTTATGACAACAGTGAAAAGATAGGTTTTAAAAGGTGGATTACCCCGCCCCTACTAAGAGTATGACATGTGTCCTCACATGTACTAAAAAAATAGGCAGAGATCGGGTAATAATGACCGATACATGCATAGCAGTAAATGAATAGAATAAAATAAATCAAATATGTGATAATAAAAGATATGGCGTACCTTTGATAATTGCACGTACGTGTGAAGAAAGATGACGACATCTGCATGAGTTGACAGTTGGGAATGACAGCTTAATTAAGGGTGATGCAAATGGATGAAATGGATGGGTGAGATGGATGGACGAGATGAATGGATGGAATGGATGGATGAGATGGATGGATGGAAGATAAAGAAGTGATATGGGGGCAATAAATGAAAATGGAGAAAAGGGGTTTCCTTTTAAAAAGAAAACCTTTATTATGAGCATGCGTTTTCAAAGTTACGGTGAAGCTGCAGGAGAAAAGCTAAAGCCTTCGGCTATAGGAAGAGTAGCGGGAGAAACCTGAATGAACTACTGCATGAATTCTTCCTTTGAGACTAGTTTATGGTATAACCGGAGTCGATGACCATTAACTAGCAATTTAAAACAGACTGGATCAATTGTCACCAGCTGTACAGCTCCATTATAAAACACATTTTCAACTCCATACGGGCCAAGCCAGCGTGTTGTGAGCTTACCCTAGTTTTCTTGATATCTGGAATCATATAATAGAGCCCAATCACCAGCAGAAAATTTCATTGTTTTGATGTGTTGATCATGCCATTTCTTCCTTTGCTGTTGGATTGCTTCTATGTTCTGCAGGGTAGCTTTTCTCATTTCATCCAAAGCATTTAGCTGCAAGAGACGGTCTTTTTGTGCTTCAAATATGTCTATATTGAGTTCAAGAGCTGTCCTCATAGTTTTGTGCTCAAATTCTATGGGTAACATAGCTGTTTTCCCATAAAATAGTTCAAAAGGTGTAAACCTAGTTGTTGTCTTCCATGTAGTTATGTAGGCCCAAACTGCTTTAGGAAGTCTATTACTCCAATATTTTTTATGGATCTGCACTGTCTTTGTGAGGATCACCTCAATTTCTCTGTTTGTTACCTCCGTCTGGCCATTGGCTTGAGGATGACAGGGGTTGGACTTCCTATGTTTGATTTTATAGTCATTCATTAGAGCAGTGATCATATTCGATGTGAACTGAGCTCCCTGATCAGTTACGAGCTCTCTGGGAACTCCAAATCGAGTGAAAATTTGTTCATACAGAAATTCAGCAACTTTGTTATCCCGAGCATGAGTCATAGCTTTTACCTCGACCCATTTTGTTACATAGTCCGTGCAAACTAGAATATATGACTATGACCTGCGGATATAGTGGCATTTTATTTGACTTAGTTGGTCTTCCCATACACTGGCATCTGTTACATTTCCTTGTATAGGCCACAACATCCTTGTGTAATGTTTGCCAATAGTATCCTATTGTAAGAATCTTCATTGACGTTCTTTTTGCTACAAAATGTCCCCCACATGGTTCATCATGGCAAGCATGCAAGATATCATAAGTCTCATATTCTTTTACACATATTCGCATCACTTGATCTAGTCCAGTACAAAATAGACAATTTGCAATCCATGAAAAGTTAAAACTTTTCTCTATTAACAATTTCTTTTCTTTTGGAGAAAAATGAGCTGGTATTCTATTTGTTGCTAGATAATTGGCAATGTCTGCATACCATGGTGTATGTGTAGCAATGGAAAATAAATGTTTATCTGGGAACCTATCATCAATGACCTCATGTTGAACAGGTGTAGCTGATTGAAGTCTTGATAAAAAGTCAGCTACAACATTAGCTCTTCCTGGTTTGTCAATGATTGTAATGTCAAATTCTTGTAATAACAAGAGCCATCATGCCAACCTACTAGAGATGGCAGGTTTGTTCATCAGATACTTGATTGTTGCATAGTCAGTATAGATGAATATCTGATAACTTGTGACATAATGCCTAAATTTATTCAAAGCGTACACTACTGTGAGCAATTCCTTTTTTGTAACAGTATAGTTGAGCTCAGGACCTTGAAGGTTCTTGCTGATGAAGTAAATAGCATGCTCAATTGAATTTTCCTTTTGACTTATAACTGCTCCTATACCAAAATCAGAGGCATCAGCATGTATGTGAAAAGGAAAATTCCATTTTAGACCTTGAAGAACAGGGGCTTGAGTAAGCAAGTCTTTTAGTTGCAGGAAGGATTTTTCACAGGCCTCTGTCCACTCAAATTGAGAATCCTTAGTTAACAAGGCATAAAGTGGGCTGGAAATTTTACTGAAATTATTTATAAACCTTCTATAATACCCTGCATGGCCAAGGAAACTTCTGACATCTTTTTGTTTTGCAGGAGTTTGTAAATTATGAATAACTTTAATTCTAGCAGGGTCAACCTGAATTCCATTTCTTGAAACATGATGACCTAGAACAATACCTTCTTCCATCATTAGAAAACACTTTTCACTGTTTAGAGACAAATTTTGCTCTTTGCACCTTTTTAATACCTTTTCTAAATTCACCAGTGCTTCTTCAAATTTGACTCCATATGTAGTGAAATCATCCATATAAATCTCCATACATTCATGAGATATATCAGCAAAGATACTAATTACTGCTCTCTGAAATGTTGTTGGCGCATTACATAGACCAAAAGGCAAGACTGAATAAGTAAATGTTTCCCATGGACAGGTAAAAGTGGTCTTATCTTGATCTTCAGGGGCAATTTTTATCTGATTGTATCCACTATAACCATCCAAAAAGGAAAAATATCTTTTTCCAGACAGTGAGTCTAGTACTTAATCTACAAAAGGTAGTGGAAAGTGATCTTTTTTAGTGGTATTGTTCAATTCTCTGTAATCTACACACACTCTCCATTTTCTACCTTTCTTGGGGACAATGACAAGTGGAGAAACCCATTGACTGTCAGAGATTGGATAAATAAAACCAACATCAAGCAACTTTTGAAGCTCACCTTTAACTATTTCTCTAAGTGTTGGATTTATTCTTCTTTGAGGTTGTCTAACTGGTGAGCAATCTTCTTTGATATATATCCTATGAGTACAAACTCGAGGATCTATGCCTTGCATGTCCCCATATTCCCATGCAAAAGCTTTATGCTATTCTTGTAGCATTGTTAATAAGTCATCATGTTGAGATTGTGACAGCTTGCTATTAACATTCAAGCAATGACCTAGAGACAATTCTATCTGCTTCGTGAGATTACTCATGGAATCTACAGGTGATGTTTGTACCTCTTGTGGAAGAAAATTATGAAAAATCGCTGGAAGTTTAGGCAATGAACTTTCAGAATTTGGTTGCTGCAGGAAACATTGTAGATGACTACCATTTGGATCGGATGAACTACCTGTATCAGAGTTAAATTGCAGAATTTGGAAAAGAAAAGCATCCTCATTCTGAAGTTGTGAGAACGAATCATTTTGAAGCATCATTAATTGAGCCAAAGAATTGGCTTCTTCAGTTTCGTCCCCCACATCTGGCCAAACAAGTTGGGATGAATCTGGTTGAGGTCTAGCAGGCAGATACAAAGCTAATTTTTTTGTGGACTGTCTATCAGAAATGGTCATATCTCCAGAATGACATCCTATAAAAGTATCAACAGTTGCTAACCATGGTCTACCAAGGATAACTAGATACCCCCCTAAAGTTGTCTTAACTGAAAATATTATGAAATCAGCAGGATACTCTCAAGATTCAAGAGTGACAATTACATCTTCCACCATCCCATTAGGTTTAACTGTGGAGCTATCTGCAAGCTGCAGAACTCTGGGCGTAGACCTAATGTTTGAAATGTTCAAGGATTCCATAGTATGCTTTGTCATGACATTAATGGCAACACCTAAATCAATCAAAACATTTTTTACAATCTGGCCATTTATATGTATCTGCACTACAGGACTTCTAGGATCAATACACTTTGGAATGACTACATTTCCCAACATTATATCAGCCAATTTCCCTAAAACATGAATTGTTTGAGGATCCTTTCTCTTTTGTCCATGCTTCTTTAAATAGGCCTCTTTAATAGCTTTTCCAAAAATGGGAACATCTTTAATAGCCTGAAATAAGGGGATTTGAATATGTACATTCTTAAGCTGATCCAGAATGTCAAAAGTGGGTTCTTCCATGGATTTAGATTCAGTACTTTGCAACCTCTGAGGAAAAGGTGGTTTGTCTTGACTTTGCAAAGCAGACTCCCTATAAACCATATCAGGTATAGGCATATGCTCAGTAGGATCAGCAGGTGTAGTAGATTCTTCAACGGGAGAATCTAGTATTTCAGTAATTAGAGGCAATTTTGGAGCAGGTAAAGTAGTTCCAGACCTCAAATGGATGTCATTAACGTTTAAGGTATAAGCTTGATATTGGTTGGCTTCGGCAAGATACACAGGCTGTTGTGGCTACTACTATTGCTTATTATTGGGATTTGGCAACGGCTGGGTAGGCATAGGCATTTGCTTTGGAGGGCTAGGATTTGTGACAGTTACTGTAGGAGGTGGCATAAGGGTCTGTGGTTGTGGCTGTGGAAGTTGCAGGAATCTAGAGGACTGGTTTTGCCATTGCGGAGGGCCCCTCCATTGAGGATTTTGCTACCAATTTCCTGAAGGTGGGATCCATTGTCCTTGTGGCTGCTGCCAACCTCCTTGAGGAGATTGCCATTGCAAAGTTTGATAATTAGGCCAACTTGGTTGAGGTGGATTCCAGGGTGGTTGTGGTCCATATGCATATTGCCATTGGTTATTATAGCCAGAATAAGGATTACCAAAAGTTAAAGGATCTTGAGGCATACTTTGTCTTTGGGCCCATGGTCTCCTTTGTGCAACAAAGAACACTTGATCATCATCACCTTCTACTGGCTTAAAGTCAGTAGGTAGTTGTTTAGCTTCCAAATTAGCCACCATCTTGCATTTGCAATCACGCTTCTTCTTTCTGCAGTATGGACAGAACTCGGCCAAAACTACCTCAGCTTCCTCATGTTTCTTCCGAGCTTGCATGGTGTCCAGTTGTGTAGCCATATTATTAATGATGTCTTGTTTGAAGTTAGATAGCAAATTTGTTATCTCCATCTGAGAAACTCCACCAGAAGAAGACTTCCCCACTGTAGCATGATGATCTCGACCTTTTTTAACTATTGCTCGAGAATAGTTAAGACATATTTTCTTTATATCGTCCCAAGGCAGTTGGGTTATATCACCTCCTCCCATCAGGTCTAGGGCATCTATATAGGTATCACTGATTCCTCTTAGAAAAAGTAGTTTCTGAGAGTCCTCGTTGAGAGTATGGTTTGAGTTCCTCTTTAGTGAAAACAAAAATCTGGAAATATAATCCTCTAGACTTTCATCCTTCTTCTGCTAAATTCGGAATATGTCATCACCTTTGCTGGCACTCTTAGAATATTCCTTATACTTTTCAAGGAATTTCGTCTGCATGGTGGCCTAACTATCAATGACACCTCTTCCCATACTCATGAACCATCTGAGAGCTCCCTCCTTCAAGGTGGAAGGAAATAACTTCAGTTTATGAGCATTTGTGTTGTAGTCATAACTGCGAAAGAGGACATCAAACTCAAACATAAAAGTTTCAGGGTCCTCTGTGACTAGGCCATAGAATTTTGGAAGTAGTGAAGAATGTATTTCTTAAGATTGTCAGTATCTCGTTGGGGAACAATGGGAAACTCAAAAGTAGGAGGTGGATTATTAGGTGGGTTATTTGCCATGTCTGCTTGCTAGAATAACAGGAAAAATGGATTTTTCTCAGGTTCGTTATCAGCTGGGTCAAATGGTAGTTCAACAAATAGGTTTTCAGGGAGGAACCTTCGCAGTGCATCTCTTCTTCTTCTATGCATGCAATACAATATGAATAGTGGCTTGAAAGATTTAAAAAAATTTCACTAATAAACTAAACTAGAGCTAAAAATGACTTCTGACAAATTCCTAGCTAGACGCCATCCCCAGCAACGGCGCCAAAAATGGTCACGCCCACAAAAGGATATGAAAATCACAGTAGAACCTTTTCTGGGAATTGGACATTCTGACAGGTGACTAATATCTCTCTGTGGACATTCATTTACTTGTCAAACCATGGGACGTATACTTTAAATGGTGCAGAAAAATATATGCACTAAGAACTAGTTTAGGTCAAATCTTAGCAGAAAATAAATACTAGAAAGGAATTCTATCTATGCCAAAGGAAGGTAATGCAAAATTCTTTAACTCGACTATGACTTGATTGAAATAGAAACCATAACAGCTATGACTGAAACACAAACTGTGAAACCATAACAGCTATGACTGAAACACAAACTGTGAACTGGCCTTATGCTACAGGAACAGTCACAGGGATGGACTCTCTATGCTACAGGAGCAATATAAGACTGAGTTTGTATAAAAACTTCAGAGATGAAAGCTAACTAATGATCAACAAGAAAGAACAACTAACTAACTAGCTACAGATACTTACTAAGTGGGCCCCCTTAGCAAGCATCTACTGATTATGCAGGTGCTAAACTCAAAACTTCATTGAACTTTATTCATGAAAACAAAATGATATTCATTGTTTTGTTTAAATGGAAACTAACAACAAACTCTGTCTCTTGTCAAAAAAAATATGCTTTTCATTATCATACTAACTCTTACATGATATTTGCTACTCTGTTTCTATCTTACTCTAGCTATTGTCTCATCCTTTTTTTTACTCGCGCAGGAGTACATTATTTAAAATCAAGAGAGCAACTAATTAACTAACCCTATCAAAGAAATACATGGAAGTAAAGTGTATCCCAGAATCAAGGAACAAACTACATAAATGAATTTATGCATTCAACCCGATCTGGAGAGAATCTAGCGCTCCACTCTTTCCAGGTTGACTATCATTAAAAATATTTCCCAATGGTTTCGGTCAAAGAGTCCTCGTCGGAGCTTCCTCAAAGTCGTGCAGGAATTGGATTTTACTGCAAGGCCGAGATCGGTTGCGCTTGACTCGATCATTCTTCAACAACCTACGAAACAAAAGGTAACAGATGCAAAAGAAAAGGTGTATGGCACATGCACGATATCTGTTCATTAATCACCACATTTAAATCGATTTCATCATTCAAAAATTGTATACAGTATACCAGTCATTTAGGGAGTCAATGGGGCAATAAATGTAATCAAGTCAACATAATAAGCTATAGGAATATGAAAGTATTTTTCTACATGATACCCCAATAAAAAGGTTTCAACAGAGTTTAAACAGCCACAAAGTAACAAAAGTAAAGGCATTAAAAGTTTATCACAACATCCAAACTATGAGCGTATTTTAAGCTCATCAGTGATATTGGTGTTTCTTCCAATATCCACATTTATATCTTGGCTGGAAATACTCTTGGCTTTAGAGTGTTACCAGTTGAGTCATTCCCTTGGGTGAGTACTTTTTCCCCAAGGTAGGCTCTCTAGGATAAACAATAGCGAAAAAAAACACTCATAGTTCAATCAACCATTATTTAGAAACAATGGGAGAACACATGCCATATGTTTAATCACACTCACACAATATGTTGTTCAATTTTAAGCCCAAATCGAAGTGTGGAGGTAATCACTTTATCTTACACCAAAATCACTAGAAAGGCCTTTTGATTCTCAAGATCGCTTGGAAGCGCGAGAGAAGCGCATACGTCCTTTTCAATGACTTTAGTTTAAGTAACCACAAAACAAAGCAAACACACATTCATTTTATCCTTCCAAAGTAATTGTGAGTTCGTTTTAAGCACCAAGATGAAGTGTGAGTTTTGATTGTTCAATTCTGAACCTCAAACAAAATCTAGTGAGTTTGTCCTAAGATTCATTTTAAGCCCTTTCAAAATTGAAAGCTGTTGTTCATTTTTAAAACCCAAAAAATAAGTGAGTTAATCTAAAACAATGAATTAAAGTGTAAAACGAAAGCTCCAAGCATTAAAAATTCTTTGTGGATCTTAGGTTCAATGCCCAGTTCCTTAACTCCAATCTTGCTTTTGTTTCTTCGCTTGACTTTCACCTTTGTACCTTTGCTTGCTTTTGTACCTATTCCATAGTGGATTGGTGTCACATGTGCAAGTGACCCTTTCCCCATCCTTGATCAAAGCTCAAGATGATGTAAATGCAATGGAGATGAGGAGCAAGATGAGTTCTCAAATCAAAAGAGTAACCTTGCATAAAAGATGTGGATGGATGAATGAGGATTAAGGCCTTCTTTTATAGATTTTCTTGATGAGAGATTGTCCAAATGGGTGAATGTGGGACTAAATATCCACCAATGAGAAGAGGACACTTGTCAAATGGTGATAGGCCAATGGATGTGCAAGATTTTGGAAGTGTTCCCATGAGAGGGAAAATTTGAATTTAAATTTGGCAATAAATTTAGAGAGGGGGACAAGAAAAAGAGCAATAAATGCTATGTTGGAGGGACAAATCAACTTGTCATGTTGAGTGAAAATGAGGGTTTAAATAAATCAATAAATTGATTTATTTGTGCAAGTGAAGATATCTAGAGAATGCAAGTGGGTAAGATTAGCTTTCAAACATCCTAAACTCCATAAATAAGGTAAGTGCATACAAATTTGCTAAATACTCCTATGAAATAATGCAAAATGTTTCCTAAACATGATAGCAAAACAAACTAAATTGAAAGCATGAAAGAAACAAGATACATATCTATCCCATAGTGGATTGGTGCTTCTTTGATGTGGAAAGAATCCCTTTCCCAATCCTTGATAAGCTTGGTAATGAGGATGCAATGGAAAAAATTAGTTCTCCATGTGAAGAGAATGACTTTGCATAAAGATTGTGGAGTTGTGGAGGATTTTCTCAAAGTTGAAGCTTCTATTTATGGATTTTCAAATGCTAAGTGTTGAAGAGGGACCAATGTGGGACTAAGATTGGACAAATGAGAGGAAGACACTTGTCAAGTGGTGAGTGGTTGATGCATGTGCAAGATTTGGGAAATGTGCCCAAGAGAGGGAGAATTTGAATTCAAATTTGTGCCATAAATTTTGAGAGAGGGACAAGAAAATGAGAAATAAATGCAATGTTAGAGGAACAAATCAACTTGTCATGCTTTTCAAACTTGAGGGCCATGTTGAGTGAAAATGAGAGTTTTAATAAATCAATAAATTGATTTATTTGTGCAAGTGGCTAAATCTAGAGAATGCAAGTGGGTAAGATTAGTATTTAATCATGGTTAGATTAAATTAATGATGATTAGGTTAGTTTGACTTTTAGGACTTGGATATTTGATTTATTTAAATCAGAAAATGATGTAATATGATCTTTGAGATTTTAATTAAATAAAGTTTGATTTATTTAATTAAAGGATGATGTGAGCCTTCGATTTATTTAAATGCATAACCTTAGGACTATTTATTGATTTATTTGTGCAAGTGGAGATATCTAGAGAATGCAAGTGAATAAGATTAGCTTTTAATCATGTGGTTAGATTAAATTAATGATGATTAGGCTGATTTGACCTTTTAGGACTTAAATACTTGATTTAATATTTAATTCAAAAAAGGATGAAGTATGGATTGGATTCAATTAAATAAATGTTTGATTTATTTAATTAAAGGGATGATGTTTGATTTATTTGATTAAAAGGTTGATGATAATGTTTTATTTAATTTTGAATGAATGACCTTAGGAGATGGGAATTAATGAAATTACCTGATAAATGAATGAAGGTGAATCTGATCAATCGATGAATGGACCTAATGAATAATCCTAATTGAATGTACAATGTTAATTTTGCATGTCTATAGTAAGGAATTTAGAGAGCCATTGGGCATGTAATCTTATATCAGTAAGCATCTAGATCCTTCTACACAAAACCCTCGAAGCCTGATCAAATTCACATGTTGTATGTTGCCAAGAGAACTGATTTCTACTCAGAATTTCTTATCTATTTAATATAATTTTTTGTCTCCTTTCATTAATATTGGACACGTGTAATTTTTCTTATGCATAATTATATGTAATATATGTAAATTGTTAATTTTTAAGTTTATGGAGGTTGTTTACAAATTGTGAAATTCTCTAGATACCTTATGGAGTGGTTAGCATGCATATAATGAAGTAGTTCACTCTAGAAGGAAGGTATACTACTATTCATTTGCACCATTTCCCTTTTCTTAATCACATAAAGAGGAAGGAAATAATGAATATATATTTTTTTCTACTTAAGAATGTAAGGGAAAAGGGGCTTTTCCTTCCCTCCACCAATGCCTAATTTAAAGGTTATATAATTATGTGTCTTTTCTCACACCTCTACTTCAACCCTCTAATGTGGATGACCCACAAAATGTTGAAGCTCAAAATAATCGACTTGGTCCCCACCCTAATCATAGCACTTCCAAGAAATAGATTGAAGCCTTTGCCTTGATTGTTGATCATTTGAATGTTAACCCTCCCATGTGTATACCTCAACTTGGACCCTTAAAGGATAAGCCACAATCTACCCTTCTCTAAAACTTAAATAATACCCTACCTAAAAAGTCTCTCTCCAAAGGATTGTTAACCAAACAAGACCTTATTAATTTGGCAGCTAAAGGAAATAAAGTTATAGAAAACCTCTCTAGCTTCAAACAAAAGTTTCTTGATAGTATTGAACCAAAAACTAAAAAAAAAAATTAAAAAATGTAATCCAGGATGAAGGAGATGAGGGAAAAGTAAATGATTCCACTAGCAAGAAAGGGGAAAGAAGGTCAGCTATATTGGCACGACAATGTGTGAAAGGGGAAAAGCATAGCTTTGAAAAACTAGATGATAGATTCTTGGATGAGGAGGATCCCTTAAATTTAAGTAGAAAGGAGTTTGAGGTGGACCTCAACGAGGACCCTAGAGAGGAATCAATTAGTAGTGAAGAAAATGATGAGGAGGAGGGCTCTGGTGAGGAGAAAGTAAATGACTTAGAGGAAGAGGATGAAGAAGGAGATCAATAAAATGATAAAGAGAATGAAGAATTTAACATTCAAACCATGGCTAACCCTGAGTATGAAAGCGAACTAGATAATAGGTCTCTTCAGTATTACAAGTCCCTATTTATGGCTCTGGAAGAAAAAGTGGAAAGGCTTGACAAGGTTTTTAATAGGCTTGTGAGCACAAATATACAAAATGCTTAAACCTTAACAAACATTAGCATGAGTCAGTTTAAACCAAGCAAATAAAGTGCTCCTATGAGATACCTAAACATGGTGCATATGCAAACAAGGAAAAAAAAATTGAAATAGATAAATGTAAGCATATACAAGCATGTTCATACCCTATCCCATAGTGGGAGTGGTGCTCCTTTGATGTGGAAAGGATTCCCTTTCCCACCCTCTCGATAAGCTTCCAATGTGATGAAGATGCAAAGATGATGAGTGATAAAGTGAAAATGATTGAGATTGTGGATGATTGTGGATCCTTTCTTTATAGAGAAGCCCTCTATAAATAGGGTTGAAGGGTTGAATAATGAAGAGATTGGAGGAATGCAGGACTAAAGGAGAGACAACAACAATGTGACACTTGTCATAAGGCTACGGGATAAAGTTGGAGCACATTTTGGGAAATGTATGAGTAAAGAGGATGTAAAAGGAATAAATGCATATGGTTGAGAGTGCAAGAGGATGTGGGTGAGGATGTAAGAGAAATTAATGCATATGGTAAGAGGCATTAATATTTGGGTAAGAAAGTCAAATAAATTGAGTTATTGGAGGAATATTCCCAAAGCATATGCTTTTGTGAGGGAAAATAGGGTAATTAGTTAATTAAAAGAATTTATTTTCATGTGCAAGTGGGTTAGTTAATCATGGGTTGGGTTTGACCAAGGTTGAGTCAAAAGCTAGAGAATGGGTAATTTGGATTAGGAGTTAATTAATATAGAATTAATTAACTTGGAGGAATTAGGGGATTTGAAATTTGATTTAAATAATTTGGTTTATTAAATCAAATGCATGGAATTTAGGGATTTGATTAATTTATTTAAATCAACATGATGAACATTGTTGAATTAATCTAATAAATTACTTTATTTGATTAATAGAATAATTGATTATTAATTGGACAAAATTAGGTGCATAATGTTAGTTAGGCCCATTTGCATGCCTACATTTTTCCAATCTTTGAAGCAACATACCAGTTGTGTTGGTTGAAAGACTGATGTTGCCAAGATCAAATTTCAAAAATTTCTTGATTTTTTTAGATGCTCCACTATTGTCCCAGTGGAAAGAAGTGCATTGGTACACTACCCCCTTGAGAGATTGAGCAAAAATTTTGATTTTAAGTCGAGATCATGACAAAGAGGTTCAAGATGGGGCGAATGAGATGATTATAAGATGCTTCGAATAAAAAATATATATTATCCTAAACAACTTAAATTAAGGTGCAATGCATGTGAGATGGATGATATTTCCTATGATGGTGATATGCCATGATTATGCAGGATGCAGATGATTTGTGAATCCATGATGGATGCAATGATGTCTTTGTGAATGTCATGATACCATGTTAGCATGAAAGAGGAGAGAAGAATGGGAGGGAACAACCCTTGATTATGAGAAGATGCAAAAGTACAAGTCTATGAGTCATCAAGACTTTATTAGATATGATGATGAGTGATGATGATGTATTTCTTATCTAGGGATTGGTGATGTAAAGAGCACAACTTTCCTTATGTTTGATAACACACATAGATACGATGCACCAAGGCATAAACAACCACAATGGTGTTGTATCTAGTGAGATGGACTTTGAATCAACAAATAGATAGGAGTATTCTTTTTCACACCTAACATACGAAACCTTATTAGGATGTACTTAATACATTTCAAAAATCTCAGACCAAAACGTAGAAAGGAAAAATCTAACAATGTAATAGTCAACAAGACATCCAAAATATCTGCCCTACAAACCAAAAAAAGTTAGCATAACCAAGGTTATATTACAAGAATATCCAACAAGCATGGAAAATGAAAGATTATGATCAATTCCCCATTCCTTTCTCTCTAAATCATTTTGATTAGACATCATCAAGAGGTCATTGGAATGAGTGCAATAAGATAAATCAAAAGAAAATATTAAGTACACAAACAAGTCAATGTTCTTCATACCTGTAGCCAAATTTGCTTAGGATAAATATCCAAAGTGATTGCCAAAGATAATTTACATTGTAGGAAGGATACATCCTAGGACATGTTAGTGGATGGTGGCAAGCTGATAGATTGTTTGAAAGGTCGTTGATATAAGGTTGCTTGACATGTTTGAGAATGATCAAGAGTTTGATTTTGCATTTGAAGTTTTCTTTTACTAATTTTTGTGGTTGTTTCTATTTGTATTGCCAAAGGATGAAGGTGATGATTGATTTATTATGGATGATTGATTATCATGGGTGAAGCGAAATGAGATGGATGGATTTTTTCAAATATTTGGATGTTTTTTATGTTTTTGAAATGTTATGAGGCTGTTATTTTGAATTTTTAGGTTATTTAATTTTTTTTTTTGTGTTTTGGTGTCTCGGGGGATCATCAATGATGGGCTTGCCTATGTTTAAGCTCAGAGACAATGCAGTTCAAATTCCATGTTTTTTTACTTTTTTTTACTTTTTGACTTGTTTTGGGATTTTGATATAATTTGAATATTTTTGGATTTTTGCCTGATTTTAATGATTTAGATATGGATATGTTTGATGATATTAGTGTTTTTTTTGGGGATTTTGTTGAAAACAAAGATAGGGTTAATTGATCTAATTGATCGATTGATGATGATAACATTGTTAAGGATACACAACAATGCAAGGATAATGTTAAGCAACATGAGGATGGGGAAGGGTATCCCAAGATGATGATGGATTGATTGGATTTGATTGATCAAGATTTTGAAGCTTAGTTTGGAACAAAACTTGTTTAAATTACTTGTTGTGATGCTGAAATGAAAATTAGATGTGGCTGATATTGATTGTTTGGATTGATGTTCAATGAAAGAAAAAGCTTGATGAGGAACATCTTCTCGTCAAAATGTGACATCATGGGCTAGTGATTTAGATTTTTTGGCTCTCAAATGCTTTGACCAATTTGATTTCACATTTGATAATGTTCATATCACCACATAAGTTGGAAGAGATAGATCAATACTTATTCCCAAAAAAAAGATGTAAATATCTCCCCCAAATGTCTAGCAATGTATGAAATTCCATGGGTGGATGCTTGGATAGATGTATGGATGGATGGATATGGATTATCTTGTGATAAGACAAGGTGTTCAAACAATGAATGCTTATTTGGATAAAGTTTTTTCGGCTCAGATAATGCTAGGTAGGATAGGATAAATGACAATGACCCATGTCAAGATGTTTACCATAAGCAAGTGTAAAGTGTACACCAAACTTTTATCAAGATCAAGATAATATAGA
This sequence comes from Sequoia sempervirens, assembly GCA_007258455.2. NCBI lineage: Eukaryota > Viridiplantae > Streptophyta > Pinopsida > Cupressales > Cupressaceae > Sequoia > Sequoia sempervirens. The sequence goes on along the minus strand of VDFB02035547.1, from coordinate 46,027 downwards.
TAGATGGTAATGGGTTGGATAAATGGTTCATGGATGAATGGATTTATTATGGATAATATTAGTGGAATATTAGATTTATTATAGATGAGACTATATGCTTTCACCTAAACTAGTGCATGCAGATACTGGAGTCTACACATGATGCCTATTTTCTAGGTTTTCATCATGGTACCTATCTAAAGTGCCACCATAGTGGTTTTCATTGGAGGAAATTTTTTATCTTTACTATTTTCATGATTTTTTGATTTTTTTTGTGAAGTATTTTAAGTTCGCACTGAACCACCTAGTGGTTTCAATGTAGATGCTTTTGTCATAATGTTCCATTGATATCCTGCTTGAAGAAGTTTCTTTGCCAAGATACGTGCACTTGAATACAAGTTTTTAGATTCTTGATATATTTTGTTGATACTAGAGTTAACTTTATCTTTGTGTGCACATCATAATAGAATTCCTTCTGAGTCCTTATGATGGCGGTGGCTGCCAATACATGGTCAATTTGAGAATTAGATATTATTCATGAAGGAGTGGATGGTGTTGTGTGTTTAGAAATAGGAGATGGATTGGTTGATAGTTTCGAACCTTTGACTCTCCAAACTTGGATACAAAATTGTGCATGGAATTAGGACCAATTGCTTGATATACTTTGTACGTTGCTTGGGAAGCCTTCTTTTTCTTTTGTGGACGTCTTTGATGGATAAATTTCCCTTTTTTATTTTGTCCCACAGTTTCTTTGACTGATGGAGTTTGATAAGGATAATCTATTTTTGTATTTTTTTTGTATCCATGTGTATTTTATTTGTCCATTATTCTTCCCAACTTCTTTTTCTTTGATAACGCTCTTTTTTCTTTGATTCAATTCTTTCTTTTGATGTTGGTCTCAATTCGTGGATGGGGTGATGGGTGGATGAAGATTCATGATGTGGCTAGTTGTAGCATTAGCACTAGTTTCATCATAAATATTCTTCGTGCTCCCTATGTTGATGTTTTCTTGAGATGAAGTTGGCCCCACTGTTGTGGAAGTAGTAGCCTCATGCTTTGATTCTTCCTATTTTGAGATGTCCTGTTTAGCAATCATTCTCTAATAAATCACCACTGCAGATGATGTTATTTGAATTTTCTACTCTACTGACTCTAGAATATCCCATTTGATCTGACCTATTTTCTTAAGTGGATAATGTTGGATATCTTTGTATATGATGTCCTCAATCTAAATTTTGGATGTATTTTATCCTAATGTTGATAACTTAGCCAAATTGTAGGAATCAATAACCTGCTCTTTTTGTGTAATAATGTCAAGAGTAAAGGAATCTTGTTTTGAATGAAGATCATCTATGTGTCCATCCAAAGAAAGCATCTCATGGGTAGATGGAAGAGCATGTGCTATATGGATATGATCATAATTTATGACATCTTGTATAGATTGGAGAGTGTCCATTAGATCATTGTAGTATCTTGGGAATACAGATTCTTGATCTTGATTGATTTTGGTATTTCTTTTGATGTGATTTTGGCAGACAGATTTTATGATGCCTCAATCAATATAGAATTTGGAGGATAATTAGAGTTATGATAGTGCAATCCAAAATTCATAAAGATCTTAAAAAATAAATGAATGGGTACATTAAATTCAAATCCAACATTGAAGGCACCATTCCAAGAAGGATGGATAGTAGAAGCAAAAAATTGTGTTAGAAATGAGCTTTTTTCTTTCTTATGCCTTCCATAATTGACCTGTCAAATCCAGTACACATCAGTATCAAAGTCAAAATCTACAAGATGGTAGTAGAAATAATTGTCTCAAGTCTTAGTAGACACAAATGGTACCATTTGTGGGCAACAATATTGAAAAATCATTTGATGTGAAAATTCAATATCAATTGAAAAACAACGCGCCTTCCTAATAAATGATTTATTCTTGATATTCAATCTAATCTAGCAGTAACACATAAGATTTCTGACATAAATATTATAGAAGAATAGAGTAACAGTTTGCAAATTGGAAAAAATGTTGTGTCTTCATCACATGTCTAGAATTATGCAAATTTGACAATCTATGGGTGGTAGATTTTTTGATAGTGATTCCATATACTAAAATTCTATCTAGGGTGGTATGACTAAATCCTTTTCAAAGGTAGGGAACCTTGCATTGGTTGATTGTCACTTTGTGCCTGAACCTAGGGATTGCGATTTCAAAAACACATGGCTCAGTTGCAATAGGCCTCTTGATTCATATGATAATACTATAACATATTTCCATCACCGTTCATTCCCTCCTCCTGATTCTACTCTGAAAGAAGTTACTACTTTTGGAAAGAAACTACCTATAGGGGAATATGTGTGGCAATAAACTCAAGAAAGATGTCGATGTGTTGCAACAAAGATTTGGACAGCAAGATTAAAGTAGCTAGGTAGTAGAGATTTCCAATCTATATTCAATATTCAACCTAGGAAAATTTTACATTCCAAATGCATTAATTGATATTTAAGAAGGATGGTGCACCAACATAGATTTCCATGGTAAAAGTAAAGCCAAATGATATGTTTTTCATAATTCACATTCACAGTAAAGCCAAATGAAATTTAGAACTACCATGTTGCATTCATATTAAATACACCACAAAAATGTGTTTGTTCTTTTAAATAAATCATACACCTTCATCTACACTTTTTTTATGTTGATAGTATAAACAAAATGTAGTTCATAGTGACTAGATTTTATAATTCACTTTATCTATTTGGATATCACTGCAAGTTTAACATTCCAGGGAGATAGATATCAAATCAACAAAAACGTATCCTCTATATCATTCCAAAGATACAAAAATTGATTTTTTTAATTTTTTGTAACATCAATAGCAATCAACTTAAAAATTGCATGTGCATGAAGACAATAAAACTAGAGAATCTGCAAACTAGAGTCACAAGTTGCAAACTAGAGAATATGCAAACAAGTGTCATAAGCTAAAACTAGAGAATCTCTATCCCCACGGTGGGCACCAAAATCTGAGCACAAATCTTTGCTACAGCACATTGACATCTTTCTTGAGTTTAGTGCCAAAATGTGAGCACAAATTTTCAAAATGCTTAAACCTTAACAAACATTAGCATAAGTCAGTTTAAACCAAGCAAATAAAGTGCTCCTATGACATACCTAAACATGGTGCATATGCAAACAAAAAAACAAAAAAACCAAAGTAGATAAATGTAAGCATATACAAGCATGTTCATACCCTATCCCATAGTGTGAGTGGTGCTCCTTTGATGTGGAAAGGATGCCTTTTCCTACCCTCTTAATAAGCTTCCAATGTGATGAAGATGCAAAGATGATGAGTGATAAAGTACAAATTCTTGAGATTGTGGATGATTGTGGATCCTTTCTTCATAGAGAAGCCCTCTATAAATATGGTTGAAGGGTTGAAGAATGAAGATATAGGAGGAATGTGGAACTAAAGGAGAGCCAATGAGAATGTGACAATTGTCACAAGGCTAATGGATGAAGTTGGAGCACATTTTGGGAAATGTGTGAGTAGAGTGGATGTAAAAGGAATACATGCATATGGTTGAGAGTGTAAGAGGATGTGGGTGAGGATGTAAGTTGGTTAGTTAATCAAGGGTTAGGTTTGACAAAGGTTGAGTCCAAATCTAGAGAATGGGTATTTAGGATTAGGAGTTAATTAATCTAGAATTAATTAACTTGGACGAATTAGGGGATTTGACATTTGATTTAAATAATTTGGTTTATTAAATTAGATGAGAGGATTTTAGGGATTTGATTGATTTATTTAAATCAACATGATGAAAATTGGTGAATTAATCCAATAAATTACATTATTTCATTAACAAAATAATTGATTATTAATTGGATAGAATTAGGTGCATCATGTTTGTTAGGCCTACTTTCATGTCTACAAGGATGATCTCCATTAAATATAGAATTATTGGCAAAGCTATCTTTGGAACCATTAATGGTTTATCTAAGGCTAGGAAGAGGTAGAGGGGAATAGAACCAAATCAGGACATGGAGATGGTAACTAGGGATAAAGTTGTTGAAGGAAAGGACACTTGGCACAAGGAGTTGGACTAGTTAAAGATGGAGTGGGACTTGATCAATATCCTTGAGAATTAGTTAGGATTTGTTGTTTCCTTTTATTATGGCCTGCATGCCTATTTCTTGTGTTGGTTAAATAGTTTACTGGATTCTTTTTTTATGGACATTTTCAAGGTTGCCTTTTGTGTAGATTATGTTGTGTAGCAGGGTGGCCTATAGTTGTTTTGCTAGTTGGGTTAGTCTACCTATTTTGTTGTGTATGTTTTTAGTGGTTCTAAACTATGGGTTGTGCCTAATTTCTAATATTTACTATATAGGATTAGGGTCCTTACCCCTTCTTTTCTAATTAAAAAAAAATCATATTGATTTCTTTTTTTAGTTGATGTCTACCAAGAAAAATAAAGTGTGCAGTATCACACATATGTGTTGTTGAAATAACTATTGCATTTAAAACTAAGGTTCAAAATTAAAAAATTAAACATAAGAAAAAATTCACAACTATATATTTATTGTATAGATTAAAAAACAATCTATTAAAAAATTTATAATTTTTTGTCTCACAAAATTTATAATTTTTGTCTCACAAAATTTCATAATTTTTGTCTTTTAACCAATTTTCACAATGCATTCAATGTGAATCAAAATTTCCCATAACAAATTCTAATGCTTTTGTATGACATACTGTACAACAATATAATAATTCTAAATTAATCTACTTAAAATCGATAAATACAACAAAAATAAATAGAAAAACATTAAATTTTGTTGCTACATAAAAGTGAATATTGACTTCTTATTAATAACAAGGTTGCATTACTGTGAAGCTCTTGCCAAATGTTGCCATGGCAATTTTTTTCTTTGAAGTGAAGAAAAATTAAGAGTAGTTGTGGTTTTTTTTAACAATTAAACCATAGGAAATAGGGTGCTCAACCTTTTAGGAGATGAAACACATATACAAGGGGGGGTATCCTTCCTATTTCACTCTAGTTCATTAAAGGAAACCCTAGAGATCTCAACCTAATGATCCAATTAGGAAAATATATTACTAAAAGGTCTCCTTAGGTGTGAATAAAGAAGGGTGGTTCACCACTAAGAAAATGCTTAGAAAGAATTAAATTAATGCAAATCTAGCTATGTAACCTAGAAAATGAACTTGAAATCAGAATAACAAGCTAAGGCTAAAAAAAGTACTTGGAAAACTAAAGATGTCTAAAACATGATATGTAATCCTAAATTATTAATTTTGATGTGGAATGGGTCTCATATGCCAGGCTGGGTGATTTAGTCCTAGTTTACGGTTTCTACTTGCATCTGGAATCTACAACTAGTAAACCAGGATCTACATAAAATTGTTGAAAAAGTAGTATGTTGTGACTCATATACCCAAGGTGGTGATTTAGTCCTAGTATAAAGGTTTGGCTAAAACTATGGTATCCTCTAGTGATCTTCTATAGCTTCTTTCTTGTCCAATCTCTGAGTTTGAAAGTTTGAATTCTAGCCTATAGGTGACTTTCTATGAAGATGAGAACTTCTTGACAACTTTAACGGTTTTCTTCAATCATGTAACTTTCTCTTCAAAGGATCTTCAAGCTCAAAACACCTACATTTGCAATCACACATGTAGAGGGAAAATAATATTGATTTGTTGGTGGATAGGGGTTTCCCTTTGACAAACCCCATTTTGGTAATCAAACCTTGAAATGGAATGAAATAAAACAAAGGAATGATGAATGAACAATATGCAATATTGCAACTCACCAAACCCTTGATATGAAGGCTTCAATCTTATGTGAAATGGCTAGCATGAATGTTGATCTTGACTATTGATTGTTGATATGTGATATTATCTTTGAATGCGTGCTTGAATCATGAAGCCTACATCACAAATGTTACCTCAAAAACACACATGATGCATGATGATTTTGACATGATGCTTGAATCTTGAATGTAGCTCCAAAATGCTTGATAATCAGCTCTTGAATGCTCTTCATCTCATAAAATTTCTATAAGAATGCTTGCATAAAACTTCTAGGATACTTGAATATTTGAATTTCTAGTAGAAATTATGTGAAATATCCTTGTATTTATACTTGTTTATGCCAAATTACCCAAAATTACAACACTACATGCTGACATCAAATCTAGGAGAATAGGATCCCAATAGCCTAAGCTTGGGACACAAATTTCAAGAAATGCTAAGTTCTATGTCATATTTAGGATTAGGCCCTGATACTTAGGTGGTACCCATATGCCAAAGGTGGCATGTGAGTCCCAGATCACTAAATCTAGAGAACACAACCTAGAAACATGGATTATGATTAGTCACTAGATAAGTGTCAGGTTTATCCTCAGAGAAGTGAATTAAATAAGGCATAAAGAAGCTCAATTTTAGTAGGGAGGGCCCAAAAAAGTGTGAAAATGTAAAGGGATACATTTTTCTACACTACATTTAGCCCCAACTTTAACGAGATGAAGAACTTGCTTCAAACTCACACTAAAGTAGACAAAATTGCATCAAGAGAGATCTAAGTGTACTAGGGCTAGTGAGATAGGATGAAAAAAATCAAGAGGGTTGCGCAAGCCCCAAGATCAAGATCCTATGGCAAGCCAATGTAGGCATAAAAGAACACATGTAAATAATATAAGGAGCCACGACAAGATAAAAGAATACATTGCCAAAGACAAAAAGAAGAAAGAAAGGGAAAGAGAAAGGTGGATCAGATCTAAGTTGTTTTTCCAAAAAAAATGTTTACAAGTGGAACACAATGTCCACTATGAAAACAAAACACATGCTCATATGGGCTAGTGGAACCTTAGGCCATCCACTAGGTGATCCCCTAGAGACACATATGCACGTAGTTGGTATGCACTAACATAGAAAAGAAAGTGGCTATGGGAATTCATTCCTAAGTTTTGCTCCCATATGTTAACCATACCAAAGCTATACCTCTTGATAAATTTGGTAAGGCACCACACAACACAAACATTGGGATTCATGAGGCAACCAAAACTTTGTATGCTTGACACCCATGAACAAAAAAGATGGATCCAATACATGATGAGTTTCCCTCTTCTCCACAACAAAAAGATCCTATATCACAACCACAACAAGAGCTAAATCCCTCTTTAGATGTTATCATTTGACCTCCCATTGTAATTAACTTAGACAATGATGATGAGATTACTAAAATTGACGAGGAAGTGTATAATGAATTGAACTCATTGTTTTCCTCTTCTATGAGCTTAAAAGAGAATTCTCCTAAGAGGAGTGTTGAACTTGGTGCTTCTCCTAATTCAAAACTTGTTTTCATTCCTTTGGATAGTTTCCTGCCTTCCATATACAATGAACAAGATTGGATGGGTATGTGCAGGATCATGATGGGAAAAAATTTGGTGATATGATGGGTATGTGTAGGGTATGTAACTGATGACTTTTTTAAACCCAAAATTAATGAAATGAAAAGGGTTTTTAAAGGAGATTCTCAACTTTCCACCAATATAAATTATGTTTTACTTTGAATTTAATAAATAATTATTATTCATTTTCTATTTGAATTACAACTAAAGTCTTGATTGATAGGCTGATTGAAAAAAAATTATAGCTTTCAAATGGTATCACATTTTTTGAATTTGAAACATGCATAACATTCTATGATTCACATAATATAGGATTAAAAAAATAAAAAATGAATTTCATGAAGTTTTGACTAAGTTAAGGTGGTCAGACATATGAGTTTTTTATATTTTTTAAAGTTGTAATAAAAAAATCACAATTAATTATTTAATTTGAAAAAAATTACAAAAAATATACATCACATCAGGACATGAGTCCTCTACTTATATCTAAAATATTATAAAAAAATACTATCATTTTATTATGGTTAGTGTGGTCAAACAGACACCTACTTATTTTTTTCCTGAAATTTAAGTACTACTGCATTGAAATTTCAATTTTTCACCAAATAGATTTTTCTTTTTTAAATAAACCTAGTAGTTTAGAAACTACATTTAATTTGCTACAAATTCTATTCTTACATATTTTTGAAATAATATAGATAACTTATTCAAATTTTTATGTCAAGTTTCCTAACTCTAATTTTTCTAAATTTTTCACCACTTGAGAGCCTATTTTCATCATGATGATCCTGCACATACCCCAACCCAATAGAGCTAGGGCTTAATAGCTTCCCAAGCTCTCCAAATGGTTTTAGCCATAAAATTTCCCACAATATAAATTAGTTCCCTCATAACTAGAAGGGTTTTAAATTCAATCCCATTCCAGGTCAATCTGTGCACAAGAAAGCTAGACTAAATGCAATGCCTAAGGAGAATTTTCTAGGCTTCATCACCAGTAAGAGCTCTAATTATCCATTTCACACATAGGGAAATCCCTTTCCATTGAGTGGAGAGTAAGTCAAGCCCTCCAGAGTCTCTAGGGAGGCAACAAAACTCCCAGACTATGCGGTGAAACCCTCGATGAGTCTCAGAAGAGGCCCAAAGAAATTTGCTTAACAAATTTCAAATTTAGCGTAAGTGGGCTTTGAAGGATCCCAACAAGAAGATTAATAAAAATATTTAGCAACTAATAATTTAGAATAGATCTAAAATTTCCCAGTTAGAGAGAGAGGCTTGGTAATCCAATAAGTCAGCTTCTATTCAATCTGAGAAAGAATCACTCACTGCAACTCCATGAGGGAAGCCTAGAAGGCAAAGGGAATGCCCAAAAAATGAAAGATTCCCCTGTACCAATCCACTTCCATCCATATTGTTGAAAATAATGAGGAATGGGAAAAATATATTTCCTATAGCATAAGGTTTTATGTCATTGAATGACAAAGCCAGAGGTAAGGAAGAAAGTCTCAAGGAAATCCAATGCTACTTTAATATTATTTTCCTCTTCTATAAGAGTGAGAAAAGAGTCATTAGTAAAATGGCCATTAACAATTTGAGCCTATGAATTGGGAAAATAAATTCCTATGACTCATTCACTAGGAAATAGCATTAGCCAGCAAATGACCAAACCCTTTAGTAGCAAGAACATAAAGTGAGGGGAGAAGCAAGCAACCCTAGCAGATCGAGCGCAACAAGTTGAAAGAAAGGGACTAGTAGCCATTAATGGTGATACAAGAAGAGGCATCTAGAAAAAGAATTTGGACAACCTGAAAAAAATTAGGGACAAACCCCAAGGAAAACATGGAAAGAATAAAAGGCCATTTGATGCGGTCATATGCTTTAGCGAAGTCAATTTTAAGGAAAATGGATTTTTGATTAGAGTGCCTAGCACATTTCATTCCTTCCCAAATTGTAATGATATTATCTAAGAATAAATTTGTATTTAATGAAACTAGTTTGTTCTAGACGTACAATTTGAGCCAAGAGATGGAGGATTTTCAAAGCAAGGGCTTTAGCAAGGATTTTGTACGAAATATTGAGGAGCATGATAGGCCGCTAGTTGTAGATATCCTTGAGATCACAATACTTAGGTATGAATTTAATATTCCCCTTGGTAATTATGTTTCCTAAGGTTTTAGAATGAAAAGGTTCAAGATAAACTTTATGCAAGTCATTCCCAACATAGTCCCAAAAGGATTTGTAGAATTCACATGGGAAGTTGTCGATTCTTGGGGATTTTTCATCCACTATGGTGTGAACATCTTCCTTCAGGTCTTCAATTGTGAGCAATTTATTACATATGAATTTATGGGCTAAAGATAGCCTATTTGGCACAATAGTAAGACAATCTTGAAGAGCTTGCTAATGCTTTGGTGTGGAATCCTAAGTAGTGAACACTTTCTCATAATTCCTAACAAAGGCCTAGAGAATGTTAGGTAGCTCAGAGAGCACCTAGGTGCCATCTTTGATCTTTTTGATACTAGGAGATGAGTTCCTGGCACGAAGAGCCAAAAAACTCTTTGGAGGCACAATCTCCAACTTTAAGCTAATGTAACCTGGCCTTGATTTCTTCCCCTCTAGCAGCATAATTATCTACAACTTTCTTTTTATGCCTTAATTATTCCACCTTGACTTGCAGGGAAGGGGAAAAAAGACTAGCTGCCAAAGCCTTGATGGTTGAGTGGAGGTCAAACATGGTTGCCTCATAGGACCTACAGTGAAAGATGATCAACTAGCACCCATAAATATGAAGAAATATTATTGTGTGAGTGATGGAATCATACCACCAAGTAATCCAACCTATATAATGAGGTGACCTAAACTCCAAATTCTAAACCATACGAATGTGGACCAGTGTGGGTTGTTGATGCAACAAAGATGTGTTTAGGAAGAATTGGGTCTTGTTCGCACAAGGTTATGTTAACTCCCATTCAATGCAAAAAGAGATGGGGAAGTGGTATAATAATGTCACATCGACTAATGTATTGAGTGGAAGTGAAGAGCTGGAAAAGAAAAAAAAAAATTGAGCCAAGATCAATACACAGTCAAGGCATTCAAATATCCTGTCAGAACTTTCTTGATAATTACACCAAGTGTTCTAGAGAGAATAAGAATGCCAGCAACCAATATTGGGATCAATGAGCCCCAATTTATAATGCATGTAGTAGCATGCTTCTCATTTGCTAGCTTCCCATCTAAATGATAGAATTCCATCATTGTTGTATGCCATCTCAACCATAGTAAAATCCCCACACAAAAGCTAGGCAGCAACTAGCCATGAATCAATAATCTAGTGCCAAAGAAAAGATATTTCAAAAATATCATTCAAGGCATAAACATTAATAATCCCAAAAGAATCATTATCAATGTTAAGAAGAATCTAGATGAGATGGTGTGTTGTGTCAAACACATGATCAACCACAAAATCATGCCACCGTGGGGACAAATTGTTGATTTCTCCACCACATCCAGCCTCATGTTCAGTACAAAACATTAAACTGGCTGGTTAGATAGACCAACAAGCTAAAGCAAGCAAAAAACCAACAATTTTCACTTCTTGGAGACAACACACTTCAATACTAGCATGCTTCTACAGAGTATCCCTAACAAAATACTTCCTAGAGAGGTATTTCAGACCTCGAACATTCCATGAGAGGAAATTCATGGATGGAACTCCTCCATATCATTGGATTCTGACTCATCATCCAAAGTAGATAAGTGTTTCTATAAAAGTTCTAGTAGAACTAAACCAATTTGAGTGGTTGGAGAAGAAAATATTCATTTATCCTAAACAAAGTCTGCTTCCTCTAGAGGTTGACAAGGGATTTGAGACCTCCTGTGAGCTCCCGACATGGGAGGAGATTCAGTTAGTTGTTCTATCATGATGAAAAAAGGCTGAGGCATAGCCTAAGGCCTTGGCCATGCAGAAGTAGTGGCTGACCCAATCTAGGCTTCTTTCCCCTTCACCAAAGGGTTTGAAACTTCTTTGGCTGGCTCAGGGACTTTGGAAATAATCCCAAAGCTATTGGACTTATTCTTACAATTCATAATCATTGTCCATTTCTCCTCTGGTTTCGTAGTAGAACTATCCACCTGGTGGGGCATTTCAATATCTTGCGATGACGAAGGAGTATGAGGAATTGCTAGAATGAAGGAGTTTGAGGAATTGCTAGAGGGAAATCCTTAATCTCGTGGTCTATAGACTGACACCTATAACACATGCTCAAAAAATTGATAAATAAGTGAATTTTTGGGTATGCAAGAGAGCTCCAATTTGGATGTCAATGGACTCTTTCAAATCCTAAAAAGGTCCACTTTGACACAGACCCATTTTTGGGGTCAAACTTGAAAGAACCTATCTGGTTAACCACAAATAACCTTCCCTAGAGAGGATGCAATGTGTTGCAAAAATGGCACACAAGGCAAACGAAAACCCCCAAACTCAATCCAGACTGGGACTTGCAACTTGGTGTCATCTGAGACAACAAAATCCCAAGTCCATGACTAGAATACCAACAAAGATGACTGAACACACCAAGGACCATGGTTTAGGATTGCTTGAACATGACCGACCTCCATAAAGCAAAAAAGGAAAAAAAACCCTTGGTTAAATTCTAGACCATATCAAGGAAAACCCCATGAAGGACCCCTAGGCCTTCTGGACCCTTTCTTTAAGCACACTTTTAGGGGGAGTCATCACAACAAAATAACCAACAAGAGAATTTTTTTCAAGCCATTCACATATAGAATCAAAATCTGGCAAGGGTAAAGCCACATCAACTAGGGAATCAAAATACTTACCTCGTTAAACACCCAAGTGTAACAAATTTTTGAGGTTGCTTGTTCAGTGGGGGGGCATTAAGTAGAGCCATCGAACCACCAACACCAACAAGAATGGCTAGGTTAGAGCCAATTGAAGGAATAATAAAACCAAGAAAATCATAGTAAATGAGAAAATCCTATGCCTAAGGCACGGTATGATGCAAGAGGGGCCAAGGCTGCCTATAGACACAAGAAACCCTAGTTGAGCTCATTCACCCTCTCCTTCCTCCCCACAATGCCGCTTTGAAAAAAGCCAACCTCATGTCCATTTAGGATTTGAACTTGGGTCTCCACAATGAGAACACAATGCTTTAACCAATTCATCTCAAGCTCTTATTTTATTTTAAATATTATTTGATGTAGCTTCAAACTTTCACACAAGTAAGATGTAGGAAATCATAAGAATTTCAACCCTAGACAATAGTTAAATGTAGCACACATATGGGGAACAAACAACCAACCTGAGTTCTATAACGACATACAACCATATCAAGAAAGATACATGATTTAAATAATCGAGAAAATTTTGAAAACTAAAGTGAAATCACTATTTGTAACCATTTTTAATTTTTTTTTAAAAGAACTTCAAAACTTTAACTTTGTCGCAATAAATGCATTCTCCAATATAAAACAATAATGAAAGATGAAAATAGTCAATAAAATTGTAAAACTAAATTTTTATATATGATATTACTTTTAAATGGTTTTATTCAATTTAATTTTTTTCACAAATGTAATAGTTTAAGAGATTTTATAATTTTATAAATATTAATAAATAAAAAATATATTTGTACTATAATTTAATAGTTATTTAGATTATGTTTTTAGAATAAATAATAGTATTAATTGAAAAATAAATTATAAATATAATTGTTGATTAATAAATATAAAAATAAAAAATATACATACATTTCATGTTGGATAATATTATTGTGTTATATCTTTGTAGTAGTTTAAATAAAAATTAAAAGTTTACACATATATTGAAAAGTAAATTTATTCTCTAAGGAAAATTAAATAACTTTGTTTGGTTTAATTTTTTCTATACTTCTATATAATAGATTGTAATTTTCAAAAAAAGGTAACGTAATAAAGCAATAATTAGTTTTAAAGTAAAAGTATGAATTTATATTATAATAAATAAAATAAATATTAAGTAATATTTAAACATCCAAAAAATACTTTAGATAAATGTATTGGAGATATCTATATTACTTATTGTTATTTTTAGGCCGATATATTTGCTTATTTTCTTTCATTATAATGTAAAGTTACAATTTGTTTCATTGTTTAATATTTTAAATATCAAAAACCAAATGTAAATAACGTAACTCCAAATTCTACAAGATAACTACTATAACTAAATAAATGAAGTAATATTAATAATAAATATATGTTAAAAAAATGATTAAACCCCATCTAAGTTATAGTTACAATGGAATTGAAACTTGATAAATAGTTTAGAAAAATAAGTTTGAATGTTTTGTTACCATATAATAATTAAAATTTTGAGAGAATCAATTGAGTATATTTGTATTTGATAAATTTAATTTCATCAAAGGCATTTCCTTATCAACTTTTTTGTTCCTAAATGGTGAAGATTTTTGTGCAGAGTATGCAAGAAGGTTAAACGAATCTTAGTTGTTCATCATTTTTTGTCTTTTTTTCACTTGTTTTTGGTCATTTTTTAATGGCTATTGGTTTCTGCTCCTCCAAACTCTTCTTGTCTCGTATTGAGCTTTCACTTCTCCAATTGGTGAGGTGAAGTGTGAACATAAAGTTTGGACGAGGGTTTTAGCGTATGTTAATTAAAATGAAAATTACCACCAAGATTTTAATAATGAGCACATTTAGGTTTTAACATTACCACATCCTTTAACCTACACAGTTAAGTATATATGAGTATAATTAATATACAATGTATATTTTTTATAATAAAAAAAAAAATTATAAATAATATACTTATACAATTTATTATTATTATATAATATATTTTTCAACAAAACTATTGAATACATATATAATTTTTATTGTTTTGGAAAACTCCTAACAGAAAGGGTAGCACTCTTTCATTGAATTCAGAAGGGATTATATAGATACAACTATTTAAAACTACTTTGTTGACCTTAATGTCATTTAATGTTTGGGTCGAAATCGAGGTGATCTTTTCCTTTTTACTTCTATCCATTCCTCTTCAAATTTATGGCTAGTAACTTGTTCCTTGCATGATACTTTATTTGTGGATCCATCCTCTGCAGGCCCTAATTGCGATTGAAAATCTAGAACCTATGAAATTGGAGATGCACCAACACCCAACGAGCCACCATTAGGCATACTACAATCAAAAACTACTGAAGCAATTGAGAAAGGGGAGGAACTAAGATTCTTATTTTGTGCAGCATGTGAAGAAGATGGTGCAACCTTCTCTTTGGGAGCAATAACATAATGACTAGATTCATCCCCCTCTCACCATGAGGGATGATTCGGACTAGCTTTCCCATGAACCAAAGCATGCTTTTTGTTGCACTGGGAGGTCGTGTGTGTAGTAGAGTAACAATTCTTGCATTTGAAAGGAATCTTCTCATAATCTATCGGTTGATGCCAACGTCTATTCCCCACCTTCAGAGAGATTTTTGTTGCAAGGCCTTTGGATAAATCAAATTCAACGCATAAGCGAGCACAAGTGGAATTTTCATAATTGATGGTTTCTTTTAAAATGTTGCAATATTTACCAATTCCATTAGTGATTGCCACCAAACACGCGATCTCCCAAAATTGTAAAGGTAGGTAAGGAAATCTTACCGAGAGGAAGGCTGAAGAAAAAGACTCAGTACGAGGATCAAAAGAGGGAAACCATGGCTTAGTGCATAAAAAATCTCCTTGAAAAAAGCCAAGGATCGATATTGAGAAATAAGGTCTTATCTTCCAACGATTCGAATTCTAAAATGAAAAACCCTTTAGCACAAGGGTAGATTTTGATCTTTGCCTCCATATATTCTTCTCAGGCTTCACTTATCCAGCAGTGGAGGTCGCACAATTTTAACCAAACTCTCGTAAATCTGCATATAAGAGAGTGTTCCTTTAAATAATCTTCTCTATTGCAAGCAATAGAATCCAAGTAGATTTTCGGGACCAAACCTAAGCGATGAATGGAAAGAGGGGAATTCTAGGAGGTGCCATGATGAGAGAGAGAAGACTCCAGAGGAAAAGTCTTTACGGTAGCCTCCAAACACCCTCTAAATGGGTCAGAAGCTTGACCAAATGCAGCCTTGTAGTTGGGTCGTGAATCCCTGTTCACCATTTTGCCTGTTTTGCCAAAGAAATGGGACCTTGAGTCCCACGTTGCTTCTTGTTATGGTGAAGCCATGGCACCAACTTGGCATGCCGCTATGTGGAAACCATCCTATGCTGCGGAGTGGAGAAAAAATGAACCAAAAACCCCAACAACATCTGCAGGGTTTGTTGCATCCATTCCTTATGAAAATACCTTTACAAAAGAATCAACTTGGCCCGCCAATATAGGATCACTATCCTGCATTGTAGAGGTGTGAGGGGGGGGGAGGGGGGTAAGCGAGATTTTTGAGGTAGAAAGACCAACGCCCTTCAAAGGGTTTTCTGCGGTGGTTGAAGGAGCAGAGCAAGTCATCGTCCTTATATTCATATTATATATAAAATTAATATAATTAATAATTATTATATTTATTATATACAAAATACAATTAATATATTATATGTATTTTATATAATAGAAATTAAATTATATATAATATAATTATATTTATTATTATATAAAATAGTATATAGGTTATATTATTATTAAATATAATATAAAAATTATAATAATTTATAATTAATATATTTTTATATAGATCAAATTAAATTAATATATAAAAAAATTATCATTTAATTGATCTTTGGAAAGATTAGGAAAAAGAAATAGAGATAGGGGGAGGGACAATTCTATATATAGAGAGGTATATATATTAACACTTGCACTTAAAGAAGGTTCAAGGATTATGCTGATAGAAAACTATATGTATGTTAATATGTTAGAGTATGTGTTTGTGCATGGATGTACTGCATGTGGCTAGATTAAACAATTAATAATAAGTGCTAAATAATGGAATGAAATAAATTTAGACAAATCTACATTTTTCTTTATAGAAATTAAGTATTATATGATTATGAAATATTTGCATATAGATTTCAAACATAAACCAATGCAAATGAAAAAAGAAAATTGCCATCAAATTGATAAAAAAATATTGCAAATGGAAATAGAATGTTGTCATCTAGTGGTCAAATCAATATTTATTTGTATGTCTCTTGTTGTCTTGCATCAATCACCTATTTAGTGAACCCATCTAATCCAAAGGTATAAAAGGGAAATTTATAGAGAAGTTTATAGTTAGACACAATAAATTACTTAGATATGAGATTAATGTGGTGAATGTAATTGTTAATACATATAATTAAAAAATATATTATTAATAATAAAATGAATTATTTATATAATAGTAGTAGTAGTAATAATAATAATATATAAACAAAATCATTTTCTAAATGACTTACCAATTGACCTTATGTACTACACAAATGTAATATATTTTTACTTTTAACCTTTTTTTTTTTAATGATAAAAACCTTGTTTCATAATACTTGCAACATTTTTCAAAACTAACTCTCTCATAATAATTATTTAAAAAAAAAAAAACAAACAAACAAAACAGTCAATAAAGTTATACAACAAACATGTGAAAATGCGTGATTAACGGCTTTTCTTGCTATTTCCAATTCTTTTTACATTACCCACTTCCGTGAGGAATTGGCCAAGTAGTAAGTACGGGTAGATTTTCTTATCCATTTCCTCCCGGAATTGCCTAAGCACGGCTCAATTTGGTTCAATTTTCTTACGAAACGTGTTTAATTCTCTTTGAAATGATTCTATTTCTGCAGCTTACACAAAGACAATCATCTATTTTTAAAAGTGCCAATTATAGTCCACTTTTAATACAACCTCCTTCGATAAAAAAAACAATTAATTTACTTAAAAAGATATAAATAATATTTAATTTACTTAAAAGGAAAAATATTTTCTGTTTTTGAATTCAATGATATAGTTCAAATAAATATAATTTTAAGAATTGAAATTTTTATCGAGAAATTAGCTTATCAAGAAATACAATTTGTTTAGTGGTTTGAATTTGTAGAATTTTTTAGTAGGTGAAGCAAGTTAAAGTCGGGGTCTATTTGGAAACAAATTAAATTTAAAAATTATATTTCTAACAAACATTTAAGAATTAGACTACCAAAAGATTGATTAATATTATTAAGATCTTTTTCTTTTATTAGCTAAGGCAAGTCATAGTCAAGATTTATTTGGAAACAAACTAAATTAGTAGTTGTGTTTTTATTGGAGAGACAATAAAAAAATAGTGTCCAAACAAATGAATTCAGTTTATTTGGTGTTCCTTTCAATCCTAATTTCTAGTTGAGCCTCAAAAACAGAATACCAATTCTCCTTTTGAGATCTAACTTATGTGCATATAAATTATTTGGATCATTTTCATGGAGTGGATTTGACTATCTTGTTCAATATTTAAAATTTCCACAATTCTAGGACTTTATTTTAAATAATTGTAATTTATTATCTCCCATGTCAAATCCTTAAAAATGTACATATAAAACCAATATAATGTCATATAATACACCATTACAATAGTGAAATACAAAAATATTCCACTTTTTAAAATTTTGATTTATTTTGTGTCATTATGTTCATCTATTTTTTTAATAGTAATAAGTGTTTATGAACATCATTACCCTACATATTGTTATCAACTAAGTGAATAAGCTACATGTAAATACTTATCAATTTCAAAAATAATTGAACCTTACTCTAATAAGAATTGCCTATACTATAATGTATTCATAGCAAAAATTATTCATACACATGTTTTGAGATATTCATGTTCCGCACTACAAAGTGTTTGATTTTTACCACTAAATTACTACTTGACATGTGGAAATTTTTTAGTAAAGCTTCTAATTCAACATATGTTGTTAAATATTTATTTTGAATCTTAATAAAAAATATATCTTTAGAATGTGAAAATTTGAGGATGTGCCTTGTGTATTTGATCTATGTATTATGAATATTTTCTAAGCTTGTATGCATGTTTTTGTCTCATAGCTTACATATGAAATGGATTAAATAAACTAGGTGATGCTTTATTTCCTAACATATCTCAATTTATATCTATATATTCACCCTGTGTGTGTGTATGCCTCTCATCTTTGGAAATTTGGGATAAAATGATTGATTAAAAGTATATATTTTCTCCATAACTCTTCCCATCTATAATTTTATCTCTTTCACTTATTCTCTATTCTTCTATCGCATCTACTTCTTCTCTATATATGTCCATCTCCCTTTATCTCTTAATTATCTATATCACTTTCTTTATATATTTATCACTCTTTTATTTTTTTGTACAATATGACAAATTAAAATTATTTCACATATATAAATTTTCTCTCCCTTTGTATTTGTTAGATCCTTCCTATCCACCGACGATCAATTTCGAGACGGAATCGACGGACGCCCGCCCTTTGATGATGATCTGACCATGATCCGACTTCTTATTTTCACTTTATCAAGACCCCTTCACTGACTCTGAGAAAAGCACTTCTCTCTTTGACGATTTTTCGATCTTCGACGAACTTCGAGGACTTTCGACTCTCAAACTCATGTAAAAATCTAAAACTATTAAATTTCTTATAAGTCAATAAATAAAACATGATATTAAAAATTACATATACTATAAATTTTGAATATACATTATATTATATTTATATCTTACAACATATTACATCCAATTTAATATATAATAATCAATACAATTCTAATATAGATGGGATTTATAAATTAAAAATAAATTAAATAAACTATATATGTTAATATATAATACATCATATAAATACAAATTTTATATTAAAAAAATTAAAAAATATATTTAATAATTTCTATTAAGTATACAATAAAAAAATTGCAATTTTTAAAATTTTGTGTTGAATTTTTTTAAATAATAAATAAAAGAAACTCTCTTTTTCAAGTCATGCACACATACTCATATGTTACACAACTGGAAACTATAATTTAAAAGGTAAGGTTACTTAGTATCATATAAATTAATGAAATAATATATCTTATTATATCTTTGATTATATATACTAAAACTAACTTGAAAATAATATAGATTTGTCCATGTTCCTTGTATAATTTAGAATTTTATTTTTGGTGACCTATCTTGAAGACAAATATTAGAGGTAGTGTTCAATGATAAAATTTATTTTCACCATCTTGTATTCTTGTTAAATATTTTCAATCATTGGTTTAAATACCTATGATATAATAAAACAATTCAAATTTTATATTTTTAATATATTTTTAAAAATAAATATAACTAAGATATTTGTAGTAGTTATTTATATGTTGATTAACATTAGACCTTAGGTTCTAATATTATGGAGATGGGAGTCTCATGAAACAAAAAGAGATGTTCTAGGATTAATAAAGATCATTTTTCAAATTAATAGTATTCTCTACATTTTGTTTGTAGATTTTGAGAAAGTGTATTTAGGATGGGGTTAGAAATTTATCTATCAAGTTAGGATTTTTTTCTCATTATTGGTCATAATGAGTCTTTAAATTCCTACCAATTAATCTATGAAAAAATTATATATTTATATTTTCTAATCTTTTTATTTGCAAATCGATATTTATTTTAAGTTAGATATTAATCGGTAACAAGAAGCACTTCACAATGTATTGATTTACAATTAATAGTAGAGAGAAAAATATCAAAGAAAAAATAGATGTGAAATAGAGAAAATTATTGTAGGCTTCTACTCAAATATGTAGAATTTTTCAAATGCTAGACATAATTATTATTTTTATTCCCAACCTTTTCAAAGCAATGAAGTTTAATAATATAACTTTGATTAATCAATATATAGTCTTTGATTGATCAATATATAGGATAAATTTTTTTTTCAAATTATAATTATAGTTGTATATGAAAGATGAATGTATCATTACAATTTAAAGTATCACAAGACATGTCTCCTTAGAAAACCCAAACTATATTATTTAACATTAATTGAAATTTAGAAGACCACTAGCTATCATAAATTTTACAGCTTAAATTTTTAAAGAAAATTCATGACAACTTACTTTAAAATACATTTAAAATTTCTCAAAAGTAACACCTACTAAACTAGGTCCTCCATTTACATTATTCTAAAAAGCAACATTATCATTGTTGTCGCTATTAGTGCCACTTCGATCTGCTTGTTTGTCTACTATTGCATAGAATGACTGTAGCACTTTTATTAGTTATCAAAATAATTAAATCATTATTTCTCTAAATTAAAACACATCTTGTACATTATTTCTATATTTAAATAACTTTAATGAGAATTTTTTCAAAGCCATAACTTTAACATATGGACTCAAAATAATGTATTTTTTAAAGCACACAAAGTTTTGAGAGTAGTCTAAATATATAAATACTCAACTTTTGATTCCATACATGGACATTATGTTTGTCTTAGTGACAAAATTGTATTTATGAATCCAAGCATTATGTAGAATAATGCTATCTAATACAAACTAGATCTACTATTGGATTATTTGTTAAAGAGTGCACACACTTATTGTAATGCAATCAAGAATAAAGATTTAATCAAGTTTCAAAAATCCAAAAGCTTATAACCTTTGGGGTTTTCTAGTGCCCATCTCCATGTAGTGAGAGATAGCTCAAAGTGAATAGAACCAACATAATAGGCTATAAGACTATAATTCTCATGCAATTTACAAACATAAACAACAACATTAATGGCTAAACTAACATCTACTTTGTAAAAAGAAATATCAAAGTAATTACAATGTCATAAATGTTTTGAGAAACTTATTCACCCATTTGAATGTCATGAATTTTATCATTTATAACAAACATTTTAAAATCATATATAAAATCTTAATATACTCTAAAAGCAAGATTAATGATGAAACTAATATGAATAACTCTAAAAAGATATGTATATTCAATATAATGAAACTAGATATCTAAATTAAAAATCTTAACATTATACATAAACCAAATCCCCAACTTAAATAAATGCTCACCTTTAAAACTATGAAAATAATATAATATTTTAAATAAAACACGTACAATACATTTTAAAACTATTAAATATATGTATTTAAGGTAGGTTCACTAACTTATTCACTCAAACATTCAAGCATAGCAAGCTCGCTTCTTTTCTAAATGCATCCCCTGTTTATACTATTCTATCAAGCAACAATGTTATTGCTATCGCTATCAGTGCTGCTTTGGTCTTCTTCTTTGTCTATTACTGCAGAGCTCGACATCTGCGGACATTGAGGCTCCACCTTCCCCTCCAGCATCCTTACCACTTGTTCCATGCTTGGCCTCATCTCCTCCTCGCTTTCTATGCATAACAACCCTACAACGCCTGCTCTCCTCACCTCTTCAATATCTGCCTCCGCTGCAATACTTTCATCCACAATATTAATCGTCTTACCCTGGTAAACTTGAGTTGCAGCCCATGGGGGAAAGTAATACTTACTCGAATCTTGCACGGTTAAATCCAGATTTCTTCGGCCGGAAATGATTTCCAAGAGAGTCATACCAAAACTGTACACATCAACCTTGGGACTGATGGGAAGACCGGAGATCCACTCTGGAGCCAAATACCCTCTCGTTCCTCTTGTTGTCGTCAGTACGCGGCTAAAATCTCTACCCAGAACCTTTGCCAACCCAAAATCTGCCAACTTGGGTGAAAAATTACTATCCAAAAGAATGTTCTCGGGCTTTACATCGCCATGAATGATGTGATCTCTACACTCCTCGTGGAGATAAACTAAGCCTCGTGCTGTGCCTAAAGCGATCTGGAATCGGGTCTTCCAGTCGAGTACCTTCTGCTTACTTTTGGAATTACTAGTGAACAGTAAGGAATTTAGAGAGCCATTGGGCATGTAATCATAAACCAGTAAGCGTTTGGATCCTTCTGCACAAAACCCTCGAAGCCTGATTAAATTCCCATGTTGTATGTTGCCAAGAGAACTGGTTTCTGCTCGGAATTGCTTATCATCCTGTCTTGAACCTTCCAATTTCTTTATAGCCACAAGCGTACTGTCTGTTAGAGATCCTTTGAACACTGACCCGAATCCTCCGCTCCCCAACCTAGACTTGAAATTCCTTGTTGCAATCTTCAACTCATTGTAACTAAACATTCTAAGAAAATTAGAGTCTGAGGAATC
>VDFB02035547.1:0-23317 GCA_007258455.2 Sequoia sempervirens | reverse complement strand
TTTTAATGATAGTCAACCTGGAAAGAGTGGAGCGCTAGATTCTCTCCAGATCGGGTTGAATGCATAAATTCATTTATGTAGTTTGTTCCTTGATTCTGGGATACACTTTACTTCCATGTCTTTCTTTGATAGGTTTAGTTAATTAGTTGCTCTTTTGATTTTAAATAATGTACTCCTGCGCGAGTAAAAAAAAGGACGAGACAATAGCTAGAGTAAGATAGAAACAGAGTAGTAGATATCATGTAAGAGTTAGTATGATAATGAAAAGCATAATTTGTTTGACAAGAGACAGAGTTTGTTGTTAGTTTCCATTTAAACAAAACAATGAATATCATTTTGTTTTCATGAATAAAGTTCAATGAAGTTTTGAGTTTAGCACCTGCATAATCAGTAGATGCTTGCTAAGGGGGGCCACTTAGTAAGTATCTGTAGCTAGTTAGTTAGTTGTTCTTTCTTGTTGATCATTAGTTAGCTTTCATCTCTGAAGTTTTTATACAAACTCAGTCTTATATTGCTCCTGTAGCATAGAGAGTCCATCCCTGTGACTGTTCCTGTAGCATAAGGCCAGTTCACAGTTTGTGTTTCAGTCATAGCTGTTATGGTTTCACAGTTTGTGTTTCAGTCATAGCTGTTATGGTTTCTATTTCAATCAAGTCATAGTCGAGTTAAAGAATTTTGCATTACCTTCCTTTGGAGGACAGAATTTTCTAGTATTTATCGCTAAGATTTGACCTAAAACTAGTTCCAGTATACATTTTTCTGCACCATTTAAAGGATGGACAACCCATGAGTCGACAAGTGTGAATGTCCACGTAGAGAGATATTAGTCACCACACGTCCAGCACCCCTGCAGCGTCTCACTGTGATTTTCATATCCTTGGGGCGGACCATTTTGGCGCCTGGCTGGGATGATGCCTTAGCTAGGAATGTCGTGGTCATTTTGAAGCTCTAGTTTGGTTAGCTTAGTGAATTTTTTTTGAAGACAAGCCACTATTCATATTGTATTGCATGCATAGAAGAAGAAGAGATGCACTGCGAAGGTTCCTCCCTGAAAACCTATTTGTTGAACTACCATTTGACCCAGCTGATAACGAACCTGAGAAAAATCAATTTTTCCTGTTATTCTAGCAAGCAGACATGGCAAATAACCCACCTAATAATCCACCTCCTACTTTTGAGTTTCCCATTGTTCCCCAACGAGATACTGACAATCTTAAGAAATACATTCTTCACTACTTCCAAAATTCTATGGCCTAGTCACAGAGGACCCTGAAACTTTTCTGTTTGAGTTTCATGTCCTCTTTCGCAGTTATGACTACAACACAAATGCTCATAAACTGAAGTTATTTCCTTCCACCTTGAAGGAGGGAGCTCTCAGATGGTTCATGAGTATGGGAAGAGGTGTCATTGATAGTTAGGCCACCATGCAGACGAAATTCCTTGAAAAGTATAAGGAATATTCTAAGAGTGCCAGCAAAGGTGATGACATATTCCGAATTTAGCAGAAGAAGGATGAAAGTCTAGAGGATTATATTTCCAGATTTTTGTTTTCACTAAAGAGGAACTCAAACCATACTCTCAACGAGGACTCTCAGAAACTAATTTTTCTAAGAGGAATCAGTGATACCTATATAGATGCCCTAGACCTGATGGGAGGAGGTGATATAACCCAACTGCCTTGGGACGATATAAAGAAAATATGTCTTAACTATTCTCGAGCAATAGTTAAAAAAGGTCGAGATCATCATGCTACAGTGGGGAAGTCTTCTTCTGGTGGAGTTTCTCAGATGGAGATAACAAATTTGCTATCTAACTTCAAACAAGACATCATTAATAATATGGCTACAAACCGAATAACTACACAAGCCTGTAAGAACAGCGAGAAGCTCTATGGTGAAGTTCTTACTGAATTTTGGTCCACTCTGTAAAGAAGTTAGCGAACGGCAAACGCAAGATATGTACACTTGAAGTTGGTAACTCACCTACTGACTTTAGCCGTGAAGGTATTATGATCAAGCGTCATTGCACAAAGGAGACCATGGGCCCAAAGACAAAGTATGCCTCAAGATCCTTTAACTTTTGGTAATCCTTATTCTGGCTATAATAACCAATGGCAATATGCATATGGACCACAACCACCCTGGAATCCACCTCAACCAAGTTGGCCTAATTATCAAACTTTGCAATGGCAATCTCCTCAAGGAGGTTGGCAGCAACCACAAGGACAATGGATCCCACCTTCAGGAAATTGGTAGCAAAATCCTCAATGGAGGGGCCCTCCGCAATGGCAAAACCAGTCCTCTAGATTCCTGCAACTTCCACAGCCACAACCACAGGCCCTTATGCCACCTCCTACAGTAACTGTCACAAATCCTGGCCCTCCAAAGCAAATGCCTATGCCTACCCAGCCGTTGCCAAATCCCAATAATAAGCAATAGTAGCAGCCACAACAGCCTGTGTATCTTGCCGAAGCCAACCAATATCAAGCTTATACCTTAAACGTTAATGACATCCATTTGAGGTCTGGAACTGCTTTACCTGCTCCAAAATTGCCTCTAATTACTAAAATACCAGATTCTCCCATTGAAGAATCTACTGCACCTGCTGATCCTACTGAGCATATGCCTATACCTGATATGGTTTCTAGGGAGCATGCTTTGCAAAGTCAAGACAAACCACCTTTTCCTCAGAGGTTGCAAAGTACTGAATCTAAATCCATGGAAGAACCCACTTTTGACATTCTGAATCTGAGGCTATTAAAGATGTTCCCATTTTTGGAAAAGCTATTAAAGAGGCCTATTTAAAGAAGCCTGGACAAAAGAGAAAGGATCCTCAAACAATTCATGTTTTAGGGAAATTGGCTGATATAATGTTGGGAAATATAGTCATTCCAAAGTGTATTGATCCTAGAAGTCCTGTAGTGCAGATACATATAAATGGCCAGATTGTAAAAAATGTTTTGATTGATTTAGGTGTTGCCATTAATGTCATGACAAAGCATACTATGGAATCCTTGAACATTTCAAACATTAGTTCTACGCCCAGAGTTCTGCAGCTTGCAGATAGCTCCACAGTTAAACCTAATGGGATGGTGGAAGATGTAATTGTCACTCTTGAATCTTGAGAGTATCCTGCTGATTTCATAATATTTTCAGTTAAGACAACTAGGGGAATCGGCTATCCCAGGTAATCATGGAGCAACTCTGTTGATGCTTTTATAGGATGCCGTTCTGGAGATATGACCATTTCTGATAGACAGTCCACAAAAAAATTAGCTTTGTATCTACTTGCTAGAACTCAACCAGATTCATCCCAACTTGTTTGGCCAGATGTGTGGGATGAAACTGAAGAAGCCAATTCTTTGGCTCAATTAATGATGCTTCAAAATGATCCGTTCTCACAAATTCAGAATGAGGATGCTTTTCTTTTCCAAATTCTGCAATTTAACTCTGATACAGGTAGTTCATCCGATCCAAATGGTAGTCATCTACAATGTTTCCTGCAGCAACCAAATTCTGAAAGTTCATTGCCTAAACTTCCAGCGATTTTTCATAATTTTCTTCCACAAGAGGTACAAAAATCACCTGTAGATTCCATGAGTAATCTCACGAAGCAGATAGAATTGTCTCTAGGTCATTGCTTGAATGTTAATAGCAAGCTGTCACAATCTCAATAGGATGACTTATTAACAATGCTACAAGAACAGCATAAAGCTTTTGCATGGGAATATGGGGACATGTAAGGCATAGATCCTCGAGTTTGTAATCATAGGATATATATCAAAGAAGATTGCTCACCAGTTAGACAACCTCAAAGAAGAATAAATCCAACACTTAGAGAAATAGTTAAAGGTGAGCTTCAAAAGTTGCTTGATGTTGGTTTTATTTATCCAATCTCTGACAGTCAATGGGTTTCTCCACTTGTCATTGTCCCCAATAAAGGTAGAAAATGGAGAGTGTGTGTAGATTACAGAGAATTGAACAATACCACTAAAAAAGATCACTTTCCACTACCTTTTGTAGATTAAGTACCAGACTCACTGTCTGGAAAAAGATATTTTTCCTTTTTGGATGGTTATAGTGGATACAATCAGATAAAAATTGCCCCTGAAGATCAAGATAAGACCACTTTTACCTGTCCATGGGAAACATTTACTTATTCAGTCTTGCCTTTTGGTCTATGTAATGCGCCAGCAACATTTCAGAGAGCAGTAATTAGTATCTTTGCTGATATATCTCATGAATGTATGGAGATTTATATGGATGATTTCACTACATATGGAGTCAAATTTGAAGAAGCACTGGTGAATTTAGAAAAGGTATTAAAAAGGTGCAAAGAGCAAAATTTGTCTCTAAACAGTGAAAAGTGTTTTCTAATGATGGAAGAAGGTATTGTTCTAGGTCATAATGTTTCAAGGAATGGAATTCAGGTTGACCCTGCTAGAATTGAAGTTATTCATAATTTACAAACTCTTGCAAAACAAAAAGATGTCAGAAGTTTCCTTGGCCATGCAGGGTATTATAGAAGGTTTATAAATAATTTTAGTAAAATTGTCAGCCCACTTTATGCCTTATTAACTAAGGATTCTCAATTTGAGTGGACAGAGGCCTGTGAAAAATCCTTCCTGCAACTAAAAGACTTGCTTACTCAAGCCCCTGTTCTTCAAGGTCTAAAATGGAATTTGCCTTTTCACATACATGCTGATGCCTCTGATTTTGGTATAGGAGCAGTTTTAAGTCAAAAGGAAAATTCAATTGAGCATGCTATTTACTTCATCAGCAAGAACCTTCAAGGTCCTGAGCTCAACTATACTGTTACAAAAAAGGAATTTCTCACAGTAGTGTACGCTTTGAATAAATTTAGGCATTATGTCACAAGTTATCAGATATTCGTCTATACTGACCATGCAACAATCAAGTATCTGATGAACAAACCTACCATCTCTGGTAGGTTGGCATGATGGCTCTTGTTATTACAAGAATTTGACATTACAATCATTGACAAACCAGGAAGAGCTAATGTTGTAGCTGACTTTTTATCAAGAATTCAATCAGCTACACCTGTTCAACACGAGGTCATTGATGATAGGTTCCCAGATAAACACTTATTTTCCATTGCTGCACATACACCATGGTATGCAGACATTGCCAATTATCTAGCAACAAATAGAATACCAGCTCATTTTTCTCCAAAAGAAAAGAAATTGTTAATAGAGAAAAGTTTTAACTTTTCATGGATTGCAAATTGTCTATTTTGTACTGGACCAGATCAAGTGATGTGAATATGTGTAAAAGAATATGAGACTTATGATATCTTGCATGCTTGCCATGATGAACCATTGTGGGGGACATTTTGTAGCAAAAAAAACGTCAATGAAGATTCTTACAATAGGATACTATTGGCCAACATTACACAAGGATGTTGTGGCCTATACAAGGAAATGTAACAGATGCCAGCGTATGGGAAGACCAACTAAGTCAGATGAAATGCCACTATATCCACAGGTCATAGTCATATATTCTAGTTTGCACGGACTATGTAACAAAATGGGTTGAGGTAAAAGCTATGACTCATGCTCGGGATAACAAAGTTACTGATTTCTGTATGAACAAATTTTCACTCGATTTGGAGTTCCTAGAGAGCTCGTAACTGATCAGGGAGCTCAGTTCACATCGAATCTGATCACTGCTCTAATGAATGACTATAAAATCAAACATAGGAAGTCCAACCCCTGTCATCCTCAAGCCAATGGCCAGACGGAGGTAACAAACAGAGAAATTGAGGTGATCCTCAAAGACGTAAAGGCAAGGGTGAATTCACAAAGCAGAAATAGAAGACGATAGCAAATCACATGGAAGACAATAACTAGGTTTACACCTTTTGAACTATTTTATGGGAAAACAGCTATGTTACCCATAAAATTTGAGCACAAAACTATGAGGACAGCTCTTGAACTCAATATAGACATATCTGAAGCACAAAAGGACCGTCTCCTGCAGCTAAATGCTTTGGATGAAATGAGAAAAGCTACCCTGCAGAACACAGAAGCAATCCAACAGTAAAGGAAGAAATGGCATGATCAACACATCAAAACAATGAAATTTTCTGCTGGTGATTGGGCTCTATTATATGATTCCAGATATCAAGAAAACTAGGGTGTTTCACAACACCGGGTTTGGCCCGGCATTACGAAGTTGAAAATGTGTTTGATAATGGAGTGATGCCTCGCAGGCACTTATTCCATCTGCTGGAATGAAGAAAGACGGTCATTTCCATCTCAAGCTGGTGCTCATAAATCCGCCAGTTGAAGTGAACAAGAGTAGTTCGTTCAAAGCTTCTCCTCATTTTCCTGCCTGAAAGCCCTGCAATACCGTGAACTTTGAAAATGCATGCTCGTATAAAGGGTTTTTAAAAGTAAAACCCTTTTCCATTTTCATTTATTGCCCTTTATATCACTTCTCTTCTTTTATCTTCCATCCATCTCATCCATCCATTCCATCCATTCATCTCGTCCATCCATCTCACCCATCCATTTCATCCATTTGCATCACCCTTAATTAAGCTGTCATTCCCAACTGTCAACTCATGCAGATGTCGTCATCTTTCTTCACACGTACGTGCAATTATCAAAGGTACGCCATATCTTTTATTATCACATATTTGATTTATTTTATTCTATTCATTTACTGCTATGCATGTATCGGTCATTATTACCCGATCTCTGCCTATTTTTTTAGTACATGTGAGGACACATGTCATACTCTTAGTAGGGGCGGGGTAATCCACCTTTTAAAACCTATCTTTTCACTGTTGTCATAATTGCACAAATAACCTTTCTTTAATAATTTTCTAGTACTTTCCAAATGTGATCTCATGTCCTTCTTTATTGCATTTTTTTCTTGTAAATTACGATTAAGACTGCTTGTTCAAAAAGCTCATTTTTGGAAAAGAAGGAAATGTGACGGCACGACAGAAGAAAAACCAGAGCAGAAAGGGAAATAGAGAATTTGAATTTTTAGTAAGGAATTGAGTTCAGCTAGGGGAAAATTGTAAACATGGGTTGTCAGTTGGTGCGAGATGAGCCTGTAGCTCATGAGTTATTATTGCAAAATCTGCAAACAGTTCACGCATTCAGCCTATGTGGATGGTTAAACTATTTCTTGAGCTTAAATACTTTTGATGAGGAGGCTGCTGAAGAATTTTTGAGAACCCTTTCTAAAGGGGAAGTTACTATATGGAGTCTAATCGGGCTTGCTGCAAACATATACTGTCGGCACCGCTTCCAACCGGTTTGATAAAACTTTTCTCGTGACGCGCAGCCTAGCTGGAATTTTCGCACGCCTACTAATGGACTTTGGCTAAAGCTCTGATGAAAGTGGGTATCGCTGCTTCTCCCGCTAATACACTGCCATTATTAATCAGGTATTTGATCCGAAGGTCAAGCTTTCTCCCACCTTCTCTGGCTCTCTACTTCCACAAATTGTCAGCATATATGAGGTATGGGTTGTAAATGACCAAATTCCTTTCGCCAAAATTTCTGTAACAAAGTGCCCACGCAACCCAATAATAGGAA
The DNA here is from genome assembly GCA_007258455.2 of Sequoia sempervirens. NCBI lineage: Eukaryota > Viridiplantae > Streptophyta > Pinopsida > Cupressales > Cupressaceae > Sequoia > Sequoia sempervirens. The sequence continues at coordinate 15,744 of VDFB02035547.1, read as the reverse complement.
AGATAATTATGTTGCTCACCACACTACCAAATGGTTGATTGAGCACTTTGCAGGAGGCCCTCACCTCTTTCCCCGGAAACACTTGTTGCTCCAAAAGTAGCTTGTAAAATTCCACAACCCCTAGGGTAATTTTAACCACTGTAGTAAAAGAAGCAAGGAAATTGCATCTACTTAGAAATGGTATAGGGTCATTCACTCCTATAGCACTGGGTCCAAGTACTTTCACACCTAAATCCCCAGTACAAACTAGGTTCACTAATTAGAGAGAAGGTAAAACAAAGGGAGAAGGGGTTCCTAAAAATCTAACCCCTATTCCCTTGGTTGTAACAGTCCCTTCTCCCAAAGGGTCATTCCCCAGCCTATCTTCCCATGCAAGAACACCTCATAGCACTCAGCCCACCCGCTATCCTCCTGTAGCGTGAGCCCCCAAGCATGTTAGTGGGCTGAACGCCTCCTGCAGCCGCATCAGTGCCAAGAAGAGTTTCCACAAGGAAACAATCTAAGACCTCCTCTATTTCACCTCAACAGAGGTTATTGTAATTTCAGAAGGGTTTGTTGAGTTTGAATTTAATGTTTCTCAGAATGTGTCCGAAAATGCTGCACAAAGTTCATTCATTCCTGAAGAGGAACAAGTTGAGACAAAAGAAATAGGGTATAATGAGCAAGGGTTACCAAATCTTGATGATTTGGCTACTGCTGCTATGCAATTTTCAGAAAAAGCACAATTTTCTCCTCCGTAGCAACTAGAATTCATCTTGCAACAAGAGAAAGAATAGACTAAACAATTGAATGTGCCTAATGAAGTTATATTTCACCCTGCAATTTGTAAAACCATTGTTGTGTATAAGAAAACATTTTTAATTGAGTTTCTGGAATATGTTAAAGCTAATTGGGAAACAGTTACATTGCAAACCCTGACTTTCTGACACATAGCCTAGACTGACATGCAGCAAAGTCTATGAGAAGTAGAAAAGAAGAAATTGAAAAAGGAAATTGAAAGTCAGAAATAGGAAATTGTTGAGTTGAAAGCAAAAATAGATGAAATGTTAAAAGTAACTGGTCAAATTATGGAATGTAGACCACCACCCAGAGTTTATGCTCTGTGTCTTAAGGAATAGTTTTTATGGTTCTAATTGATGAGAATTTCCAGAAACCAAGATCCTATACTTCATACTACCAAAGACTTTTACGAAGCATACCAGGTAGCCCCTAATTAGTTAAGAAATTCTCTGTGTGAATTCTATTTACATGGCTTTTTAATTCCATTTGAAATAGAATGGAATCCTTTTCTGTACATTGGTGATATTCATTTGAGATCATTTATGCCATGGATAGCAAATGAGGCGAATTATGGCAGGCAGTGGGAAACATATGAGGAAGTTGAGAAAACTGAGCCTGTTTCGTTACGCTCTCAAAGTTCAAATCCCCATGCAATGTTGAAAGATTGGTTTGCTCTGACATATGGCATTAATAATGTTCCAGCCAAAGAGAAAATATTTGATATTAGGAAATAGGTATATGATGAATTTCAGGCACAACAATATTCATTTTGGAGACTAGCATATACCAGAAGTGAGAAAAGATGGGAAAGATTAACTGTTGGTCTAAGAAAATCAGAACCACACAGTCCCCTAAATTTCACAGCAGCTCTTAAATGATCAAGCAGATATATACAGTTGGGATTTCAAACAAGATTTCAACTGTGGTTTCCATTGACATTCAGACCTCCTGTGTTAATGTGGCCCCTTTATCCTTATCAGGCTACCAATCTTCATGATGATTTAGAAGACCGTAGATATGAAAGGTGCCAGGCTTTCAGAGGATTTTATTACAGGTTTGGAACTCCATTTCAAAGTCACGCAGCAACCACTGACTTTAGAGAAACCACCAGGAAAGTTAATGCTGGAGGACCAGTATTAGGAAAAGTAGGGGGCAGTGATGAGCTTAAAATACACTCATAGTTTGGATGTTATGATAAACTTTTAATGCCTTTACTTTTGTTACTTTGTGGCTGTTTAAACTCTGTTGAAAACTTTTTATTGGGGTATCATGTAGCAAAATACTTTCATATTCCTGCAGCTTATTGTGTTGACTTGATTACATTTATTGCCCCGTTGACTCCCTAAATGACTGGTATACTGTATATAGTTTTTGAATGATGAAATAGATTTAAATGTGTGATTAATGAACAGATATCATGCATGTGCCATATTCCTTTTCTTTTACATCTGTTACCTTTTTTTTTGCAGGTTGTTGAAGAATGATTGAGTCAAGTGCAGCCGATCTCAGCCTTGCAGTAAAATCCATTTCCTGCATGACTTCGAGGAAGCTCCAACGAGGACTCTTTGACTGAAACCGTTGGGAAAGATTTTTAATGACAGTCAACTTGGAAAGAGTGGAGTGCTAGATTCTCTCCAGATCGGGTTGAATGCATAAATTCATTTATGCAGTTTGTTCCTTGATTCTGGGATACACTTTACTTCCATGTCTTTCTTTGATAGGGTTAGTTAATTAGTTGCTCTCCTGATTTTAAATAATGTACTCCTCCTATGCGAGTAAAAAAAAAAGAGGAGACGATAGCTAGAGTAAGATAGAAATAGAGTAGTAGATATCATGTAAGAGTTAATATGATAATGAAAAGCAAAATCTGTTTAACAAGAGACAGAGTTTGTTGTTAGTTTCCATTTCAACAAAACAATGTATATCATTCTATTTTCATGAATAAAGTTCAATGAAGTTTTGAGTTTAACACCTGCGTAATCAGTAGATGCTTGCTAAGGGGGCCCACTTAGTAAGTATCTGTAGCTAGTTAGTTAGTTGTTCTTTCCTGTTGATCATTAGTTAGCTTTCATCTCTGAAGTTTTCATACAAACTCAGTCTTATATTGCTCGTGCAGCATAGAGAGTCCATCCCTGTGACTGTTCCTACAGCATAAGGCTAGTTCACAATTTGTGTTTCAGTCATAGCTATTTTGGTTTTTGTTTCAATCAAGTCGTAGTCGAGTTAAAGAATTTTGCATTACCTTCCTTTGGCATAGATAGAATTCCATTCCTGTATTTGTTTTCTGCTATGATTTGACCTAAACTAGTTCTTAGTGCATATATTTTTCCATGCCATTTAAAGTATATGTCCCCTGGTTTAACAAGTAAATGAACGTCCATAGAGAGATATTAGTCACCTGTCGGAATGTCTAATTCCTAGGAAAGGTTCTACTGTGATTTTCATATCCTTTTGTGGGCACGACCATATCACACAGTTGATTCTGACAAGATGGATCCAAAAAGGGACTCTTGCCATATGGGTCAATCTCCATGAACAGAAAGTCTGAACTAGAACCCTTATTTGTAGTGGCCTATTGATCCATTGAGCGAGTTTATCAAAGTGGTGCATTAGAACTTAGATTCCAAGAAGTTACTTGCCATGTCCGATCTTGGTTTAAATATAGAGGTTAAGACTTCATTCTTATCATACCTATATATTTATTCCATGGTTGCATGTAAAATCATCTCTTTTATGAAGGGCATGAGGCAAGCCCACTAAGAAAAACGTACCAATTGAGCTAGGGTGTTACATTGCTTGAAAACACAGTGTTGTATTCAAAAACATTTGCAAACAAACACTTAACAATATCATTCAAATCCCTTTGGAGAAAATTCCATTTGACGCTATCCATATGTTATTTCTTTTCCTTTGGGATTCACATCCTTAGGATTTTAAACATTGATTATATCTCAATGTCTCCAAGTAAACAACAATAGTGTCCGCCCTAAGTCGTTTAAATTTCCACATAACATATCTGTGAGCGGAAGAAATTGGGACATTGGACATCTTAGTTTGAAAACTTAATCATGAAAGTGCTTGGCAAAATAAACCACAAGCGTGCTAAAAGAAAAATGGAATGCCCATGCATTGAGACTCACAACCTGAAGCAAAAATCATTGAACCAAAAATGAATGTGTTCAAATGAAATCATACTTTGTGTCACAGTTGTTTTAGGTAAGCATTTGCATGCTCTTCAATACCTAGGTTCAGGGAAAACAAAAGCGTATTTTAGGGTTCAAATAAGGATAAAAAGCCTCAACTCACCAAAGACAACCATTCTATTAAATCACCTTTGCGTCCCTTGAAATCATCCCTTGATAATTAGGCTGGCAAAAATCAAAATCATCCAAAACATTGTGACCAAGTCCTTTTTGAAAACATTTATCAAAAAAAATTTTGGCTAGAATGTAAATGCATCCCGGCTCATTAGTCAAAGTTATCCGCTCTTAGCTTAGTATATGTAGATGAATCCTTCTCCATGCTTAGCAAAGATATCATCTTTAGTTTAGTGGGTAGATAACCCTCTCCTTCTCACATTGTCTAATAGTCATCCTTCAAATCCCTTAGATCATGGTCGCAAAACATCTTGAAGTCCTTTGCCCCAAACAAACAAAATCAAATCAACAAATTCAAGGGAAAACCCCAAAACCAAAACCAACCAAATCAAGTCCCCAGTGCCTGAAAACCATCTAAGATTTATCAAAAGCCAAAACATTCATATCATTCATCATCATATCATCACCTTTGATCCTTAAAAAGCATCCTAAAACTTTCACTTTGGGACATAAAATAGAGATTAATCCAAAGAATCAAGAGATTCATCTCCCATATTCTCAAAGATTAATCCCCATTTTATGGTTCTAACTAGATCTCAATACAAGAAGAGTATGGAAGCCAATAAAGAAACACCCGCTTCAAGTGATCTTAGCCAAACCACTCCTGAAATGAATACCATTGGGGATGGAAATCTCACAATTAGTCTTCCAACATCATCACAAAACCCACAAGAGGAAACCCATGGAGAGGATCTTACCTTTTGAATGTCTCATGAAGAAATCACTGAAATGCTCCAAAATCTGGACAACCATAGAATCATCAACATCATGATGAGACTTAACCCTTCGTTGTATATGCTTGAACTAGCAAAACAAGGGGCTAAGTTTCCTTCGGATTTTGATGTGAGCACTATAGTAGAGACATCTTTTCCACCAATCTCATCCACCATCCCCATTTCATCTACACCCCCATCTCAAAACGTCACAGAGAATATCCCACAAAGCTTGGATGCAAACGCCACATTGGAACAAAACATCCCCAAAAATCCATTGCACAAAAATGTTCCTCTCACCTTACACTATGACCCATCATCAACATTTTTCCACGGAGCACCACAAACACCTCTTCTCACAAACTCACAAGAAGAAGGAGATATGTTCGAACCAAGGGGCATATTTGACACCACACAATAACTAATGCCCCTTACATTTCCACCTATCCCACCATTGCCATTATCATCCACACCACTCCTTGATTTGGGGTTGCCTCCCCTACCAAGTATCAATCAAAGCACTATCCCAACCATCAATCAAAGCATCACACCAAATGCTCAAAATTTATTGTTGATATCGCAACAACAAATGAAAAATACACAAGAAATGGCAACACCATCAAACACACCCTTAACATCACAAAGCATGGTCTTACAAGGACCAATCACATCAATACCATTATCAACATGCAAAATATCAACACAACATCATCATCTACCACCATTCCAAATCCACCACCACCTCCACCACCACCAATGTTCACCACATCAAACCAATTTGATGCAGCATTACAAGCCACTTTTCAAAGAGGATACCAACAAGTGCAAAAACAAAAAGTCATTGAACAAGCTGCTCAAGCTGCCAAAGCTGCACAAGCCACATTACAAGCACAACAAGCACAATAAGCCCAAGCTTTATTGCAATAGCAACAACAACAAGCCACCCAAACTGCACAAGCATTACAAGCACAAAGAGTCACTCAAGCACAAATTTTATTACAGCAACAAGTCGTAGAAGCGCAAGTAGCACAAGCGCAAGCCCAAGCTCAAGCACAATCTCAATATCAAGAACAACAAGCACAAGCACAAGCACAACTTCTTGCATAAGAAGTGCAATTGCAAGCATATCAGCAAGCATTAAAGCAATACCAAGAGCAACAAGAAGCAACAAAATTGGTAGCCCAACAACACGCATTGTGGGAACAACAAGCACAACAACAAGCATTGTTAGAGTAGCAACAAGCACAACAACAAGCACAAATCCTAGCGCAACAACAATAGGATCAACAATAGGCATCGTTCATACAAAAGCAAGAAGAAGCCTACTTCACTCGACAGAACATGCAGATACCATCGAACAACGCACCAACCAACCCATCCATCCAACCAACAATTCAAACACCCCAAAACACTTTCATCCCACCCCTTGATCCCCATAATGATGTGATGACACAACTCAGGTTGCTCTCGCAACAAGTGCTCGACCTTCAATTGGGGCGGACAACCAAAATGCAAAGCAACTTGTGTCCCTATCCATTTGATAGGAGCCTAGACATAAAACCATTCCCTAAGGGATTTGAAATCCTCAAATTTGACAAGTATTGAGGGATGGGAAACCCTGAAGATCACATCAGGGAATTCTAGGTTCATTGTATGGAGGTCGCATATGATGATACTTATCTGATGTGTCTATTCCCTAGGAGCTTGGCAGGTCCTGCTATAGAATGGTTTTCCCGCTTACCTTTAGGCATTAGAACATTCCATGAAATCAGAGATGAATTCATTAGGAACTATGCATGTAACATCGCAATGGAAGTAAGCGCAATGGATGTAAGTCTCAAAGAATTATACACTCTAAAACAAGGAAAGAATGAATCTTTTGCGTCATTCCTTCAACGATGGCAATCCAAGGCCAATCAGAGCAAGTGGACCATTCCATAAGAACAACAAGTCTGCATGATCATAGCTAACCTTGAAAGCCGCCTGTGATTTCATCTCAAGGTTCAAGGAATCACCACATATGAGCAATTAATCTCCAACACGCTTAGCATTGAAAGAGCCCTTGTGACCCAACCCACCAAATCAACGTCATATCACGAACCACAAAACAACCACCCATCATCTAATTACAATGATAAACCTCGTACATGGGCGAGAAACATGAACATCACTAATGATGGCATCGTCGATGCCAAGGTGGTCATTAGTGGTCCATGCTGAAATACACCTGCATCGCAAATCCAACCACAATTCCAAAACACTCATCACACAACATACCAACCCAATAATCCCACCATTAATAACCTCAATGACCAAAGAGGACCACCCCAATGCAAAACTTATCCAAAACATAAATACACCATTTTGGGGGAACCATTGGAGGACATAATGAAAAAGTTGATTGTTGAAAAGCTCATCCAGCCTCCTACATTCAAAAATTACAAAGGACCCAATGTCAAACCCCCTTGGTACAATGAGAATCAACTTTTCAAATTTCACAAAATAAAAGGTCACACCACAAATAATTGCATGAGACTCAAAAACATCATCCAAGATCTCATTGACAAGAAAATCATAAATATGGAACAGCCTATGGGAAATCAAGACCTTAAAATCTACACGAATCCAATGTCGAATCATGGAAACAAAGGAAATAGAGGTGATAAAGGGAAAGGCAATGTAAATCATGTCTATGAATCTGTTGTTTCCTCGCTAAATGAAGACTACATGATCATCACTATCAAGGGCACCCATGTTGAAGATTGCGGAGTCACCACAAAAGGCGGCAAAGTCACCATTGCAAGATCATCCCAACCAAATAGAGTCCCTACATCAAGAGTCATTCCGTATAGCTACAATGTTGTAGACCAACTCAAAAGAACACTAGCACACATCTCCATCATGGAGTTGTTAAAAATCTCATTAGCACATAAAAAGATCCTTGAGGAAGCATTAGCCTCATCCACTATCCACGCAGATCTCGATGTAGAGCAATTCCAAGCTATGGTCGCAAATATCATAACACCTAATCTCCTTACATTTTTTGACCAAGATTTCCCCACCCAACCATCTCACAACCATGCACTTCACTTGGAATCCATTGTAAACAAAAGCAAAATCAAAAGGGTCTTGGTGGATGGAGGTGCAGGTTTGAACATCTGTTCTCTTAGCCTCATCAAACAGTTGAAATTATCAAAAGATTCCACTGACAAAGGAAACGGCATCACGATAAGAGCATATGATGACCAAGAAAGAGTGTCTCAGGGCACAATTAAACTCCCTATCTGAGTAGGGCCAACACTTATGGAAACCACATGTCAGGTCTTGGACCTTGAATTGCCATACAATATCCTCCTGGGATGCCCATGGATTCATGTGATGAAAGTCATAGCATCAACCCATCACTGTACATAATGTATAAGAGGTTACCATCCATGGAGACCCTGCCGCTTACATTGCAAGAATCTTTGGAAGCAAGTATATAAAATTCTGGGTGCCAAAAATGATGAGGGACCATCCACACAATACATCAATCCCAGCACTCTTGCGTCCACTTCTGCGACAAAGACACCCACCATTCCCACCATATTTGACATCAAGCTCATCATCCAGGAGGACAGTTGTGGAAGTTATAGGCTCCCTAACAATGCTTTTGTGATAGGAGAGTTACCACAATCTCCTAGATCATGAGGATGCCCACAAGAAAATCAAGCTTCCACATCACAAACGTATCCTGAGGATTATCCCGAATTCACAAGATGTGGAGACCTTGGTCATGAGGTCATTGAAGTAGATCCATCTCACATGTTGTATCAAGATGAAAGACCAGTAGCTAATTTACCAATGGACGAAAGAAGCAAAGGCCTATACATGATGCTTGCAATGGGCTATGACCAAAATCAAAGACTGGGACAAAATGACAATGGGCTCATAATACCTATCATTCCAAAGACGTGACACATAACAAATCTTCTTCTTGGATGTGCCACTCTGAGAATACCCATACGTGGCTGAAGTCCTCCAATTAGAGCTGCTAATGTTTCTCCTCAGCCAGTACTAGTACAAGTACACTCACCAATAGTCACAGGTAGGGACACACATAATTTTATAACTAAGCCCTATATTAGTAGTGATGACAAAGATACCTCATCCAATCTACCTAGGCTATTCGAAGATACCACCCTGTGTATGATTAGCATCCTCTCCTTCAAAACTAATCATCTGAATCATGAGATCCATTTAGTCTACCCCCAGCTGACCGACTATGACCAATGAGGACCACCAGTTCTCAATACATTTGAAAATGATGAAGCACTCTGAGAATTCATGGGATTGAGTGATAACATTCCAAATGGAGATCACAAGGTAGGATTTATAATGGAGTTGGACACACATGCCTATTACGAGGAAACAATTGAATCCTTCAGTTGCAAAAGTGAGAAACTAAGAGTCATATCCAAGTCCTTGAGTGAAATCCACACTGTGGCACTCTCTGACAAGAAAATAGTAAAAATAAAGGACGTATCCAATGGTGAAAACCTCTCTGAGGTGCTTGAGGATGAAGGATTCAATCTTCCCCCAAGAGTTATTCATCAAGAGAAGTCAACAATCTTGGTCAAAAAATGCAACCCAATCAACCTAGGAATAGAGGAGACCCCACATATCACATTTTATGCAGAATCACTATTATCAAAAGAGCAAGAACTCCTAGCAGCATTCCTAAAGGAAAGATAAATAAACTTTGCATGGAGTTGTGCTGATATGCCAGGGCTTGATCCAAAGACTATGGTCCACCAGTTAGTAGTGTATCCAAATGCAAAACCTATTAGACAGAAGCTTCGCAAAATGCATCCTCAAATTGCTTTGTTAGTCAAAATGGAGCTCAAAAAATTGTTAGATGTAGGATTCATACAACCAATTAATTATCCATAATGGGTGTCAAAATTTGGTACCTGTTTCAAAACCTAACAGAGCCATGAGAATCTATATGGACTTCAAAGATTTGAACAAGGCATGTCCCAAGGATGATTTCCCACTTCCCAACATCGACATGATAGTAGACATGACAGTAGGACATGAGATGCTATCACTAATGGACGAATTTTTAGGATACAACCAAATCATGATAGCAAAAGAAGATCAACACAAGACGGCTTTCACTTTCCCATGGGGGACCTACTACTGGAACATGATGCCATTCAGACTAAAGAACATAGGAGCAACCTATCAAAGGGACATAACACTAATATTCCATGATATGATTCACAAAACAGTCGAAGACTATGTCGACGACATCTTAGCAAAGTCAAGAAAAAGACAAGATCATATAGCAACCCTAAGTGCTATCTTTGACAAACTGGAGGAATACAAAGTCAAACTAAATCCCAAGAAGTACATCTTCGATGTACAATCAGGTAAACTACTAGGATACATAGTCTCCATGAGGGGTATTGAGGTGGATCCAGAAAAGGTAAAAGCAATCCTTGAGATGGAAGCACCAAGGACAAAAGGTAAAAGCAATCCTTGAGATGGAAGCACCAAGGACATTAAAACAATTGAGAGGCCTTCAAGGTCGACTTCAATCCATCTGATGATTCATAACACAACTAGTAGACAAGAAGAATCCATATTCTCACCTACTCCACAAGGGGGTAGCATACAAATGGGATACAAAGTGTGAAGAGGCATTTAAAAAAATCAAGGAATATCTACTAACACATGTAGTGTTAATGCCACCTATCCCAAAGAAGCCATTGATCTTATATGTGTTAGTAATAGCAGCAGCCCTTGGAGCTCTCCTAGCTCAGCATGATGAAAATGGAATGGAGAGGGCCATCTATTATATCAATAGGACAATGGTCAATCATGAACTAAATTACTCATTTATCAAGAAAGCTTGCCTCATCATAGTGTTTGCATACCAAAAATTTAGACATTACATGTTGGCACACAAGATAAAGCTCATTGCGAAAATTGATCCCCATAAGTATCTCCTATCAAAGGAAATGCTTATAGGCAGAATGGCAAAGTGGGTAATGATATTGTTAGAGTATGACATTGAGTATGTTGAGCGAAAAGCCATTAAAGGTCAAGTTATTGCAGATCAACTGGCAGAGGCACCTATTTATGCAGAGAATCCTCTTGTATCTGAATTTCTAAAGGAATCCATTTTTAACCTTAACATAGTGGACCACTGGAAACTATACTTCGATGGTTCATACATGCAACATGGATCATGAGCTGGTGTCTTCTTGATCACTCCACAAGGGGATTGCATACTGAAGTCATACAAATTGGCATTTCCTTGCACAAACAACATCACAGAATACGAGGCTTTGACTATAGGTCTCAGGATAGTAGTGCAATGGAATATCCCCATAGCTCTCAAAGGTATGGAGACTCTTAGTTGATCATAAATTAGGTCAATAATGAATATCAGACAAAGGATGACAAGCTAACCCCATACAAAAAATTGGTGGAAACTTTAAAGGAATCCTTCATCAACATAACATTTGAGCAGATTCCAAGAACCAACAACATAGCTGCTGACGCCATGTCTACAATTGGGTCTCTAGTAGACATCCCTCACAACATACCGAAATATGAATTTCTGATCGAGCAGCTTCTTGTTCCCACATTCGAGGTACCAGAATCGAAATATGTGTGTCAAATCGTTGGTCCTGGCGATCCTTGGTATCACAACATCTATACATATCTTCGCATAGGAGTCATACCCACTAACCTACCATCAAGCCTAAAATGAACCTTTATCAAAAAGGCATCCAGATTTGTCATCCTAGGTGATACCTTATACCATAGAAGCATAGAAGGTACCTTGCTACGCTGTATAAATGCTGAGGAGGCATTAATCGCTCTAACCGAGGTTCATAATGGTATCTATGGCTCACACTCAAGTGGAATAACCCATAATAGCCAAGCTGGCATTTGGAAATTATTATTGGCCCCTGATGATGGAGTGAGAAGCACATGATCATGCTAAAAGGTGTTTACAATGTCGACCCAACATGGGGACCTCATCCACTGTTCCCAGCTCAGAGCTTCGCTGATCATCACATGGCCCTATTCCACGGTGGGACTTGCGTCTCACTTTGGGAAAATCTCACCACACCTCATCCAGTGGCTAGAATTCATTATAACTTCTGGCCCGGTACTTTACAAAGTGGGTGGAAATATACCCATGGCCAGTATATCTTGGGAAGAAAATTTTAATTCATCATGAACCTATCTCTACATCTATGGTGCGGTATCCCACAAGCCATTATCTTAGATAATGGGACTTCGTCAAGAATCATGATGTTTAAGCTGACTTACATCGAAATTCAAAATCTAGCATCCTTCTCCACATAGCCATATCCCCAAGGTAATGGCCAGCCGAAATACGAACAAAACCATCCTCGAAATCCTTAAGAAAATAGTCAATGATGCGGGTCGTGACTAGCCTTGTAGCAATCACGCCCTATGGGCTTATAAACCGACATCTACCACACCCAGGCCACCCCTTTCTCCTTTGTCTACGGATTAGAAGTCATACTCCCCATGGAGATCGATCTCCCGTCCCTTAGGATATCATTGAAAAATCTCATCACTGATGAGGACTATCAGGTGTCAAGATTAAATGAGTTGGAGTTACTAGATGAGAGATGCATAGATGCTTTGAATCATCTGCAAGTCTATCAAAATAGACTCAAACAAAGCTACGATAAGAAGATCAAAAGTAGGACTTTCCAAGTCGGTAGTCTTAAAAGAAAATGTCAGGAAGAATATTCCCAAATCGGTAGCAAAGGAGCAGGTGAGACCCAATTGGTTAGGGCCTTTCGTAGCCATGATGGCTATAAATGGGGCATATCCTTATCAACGCGCAAAGGGGAACCTCTACAAAGATCAATAGAGGTGAAACCAGCCCTCAAAAAGTTTTATGCCTCAGTGTTTCAAGGTATAGAACCAAAAAATCCAAAAATCAGAAAATGTCATAAAATGGTTGTACGGCAAAAACTTTGTAGCAGGGCATCTTGGTAACAACAAAAAAGAAAAAAAGAAAAATCAGAAAAATCGCTAAAGGATAAAAATGCATCTCTAGTGAAAACCACTTTGGTGGCACTTTGGGCAAGTACCTTGGTGAAAACTTGGCAAATAAACATTAATGAAATAAGCTCATCACTAGGACCTTCTGAAGCACGTTGATGTTTCCTCCATTTTGCTTTCATCATCCATCACATTAGGGCCTCCGTATCCGCATCCGCTCCACATTATTTCCTGGCAGTCTGCATTTGTATCGATCCCTCCTAGTACTACCAGCCCATCCTCAAAGGAAAATAGCGCTATTGGAGTAGTCTGGCCATGCAGTTAGGGGGCACTATATGGATCACTTGAATTAGTGTATGGTCTTTAGAGATCCTCAAACATTAGAAAATCCAAAAACATCGAGAAAATGGAAAATCCAAAACATTCAAAACATCGAGAGAAAATCCAGAAACATCAAAACATCAAAAATCAAAACATTCAAAACATATCAAAAGGTAAAAGCGGTTCAAAGTCATTCCAAAAAAACCAAAACAAGGGTATCTTGTGAACCTCGTCATCGAGCTTGGTAGTAGGCAGAGTTGATCTTTGATCATCGAGAGACATTTAGGTCAATTCCTATAGGAGTTCCATCATAATAAGTGACATCTCATCATGTATATCACCATTTGTAAATCAATCAGGTTGTCAGTCGAACTATGTGGTCTCTATGTTTATAACGTAGGCAAGGCTAATCTATCGATAAACCCCCGAGACCCCTAGGATAGGTCTTTAGGTTAGTATCTTGGTCAAAATCTCATAAAATACCAAAAACATTGAAAACTGAAAATCAAAACATTTGTAAAACCTCAAAAAATACCAAAAACAACCTCAAAACATTGCAAAACATTGCAAAATTCAAATATTTGAAAAAATCCATCTGCCTCATCTTGCTTGCACCCGCAATAAACACCATTCATAATAAACTGATTGTCATCCTCAACCTTTGGTGAAACAGTTAGAAACAAGTCTAGTAGGTTAAAAGTAAATCTCAAAAGTGTCACATCTCAAGTCTTAGTCACTACGCAAACAAGTTGGTCAAGTCTTTGTGTCGATAGTCCATCATCCAAATAGTCCCGCATATCAATCAATACATTAACATCGTAATACCTGGGATGAATCAGCCTTCCTACAAAGGGGCATTATTTGTCGAAGAACTACTGGATAAAAGCGAAATGATATATTATGCATCCACTAACATGTCCTAGGATGTATCCTTCCTCTGATGGGCATTATCTTTTGGCAATAAGTTTTGGTTCTTATCCTTAAAAACACATCCCCTTTTGGTTAGTGGTATTGAAGAACATCAACTTGTTTGTGTGCTTTATCTTTTTATTTTGACTTATCTTATTGCGCTCATTCCAAGGACCTCTTGATGATATCCGAATGAAGGATTTAGAGAGATTGGAATGGGGCAACGATCATTATTCTTTTGTCTACTATGCTTGTTGGACATTCTTGTAAAATAACTTGGTGGATAATTTCTTTGTTAGATATGTATAGAGGATGTTTTGGATGGCCTGTTGACTATTGCATTGATTGGTTATACCTCTCTGTGTTTTGGTCCGAGATGTTTGAAACTTCTAAAGTGCATCCTAGCAAGGTTTTTGTATGTCAAGTGTGAACAAGAATACTCCTATCTATTTTTCGAGTCAAAGTCCATCACATTAAGTACAATGCCATCCTGGTCCTTTATACCTTGATGCATCATACTTAGGCGTGTTATCAAACATAAAGTAAGTGACCCTTTGAAAACCCCAATCCTTGATAAGCAAATCATCCATCTATCATCATTTCTCATCATCATCTCTCATAATGTTGGCTTGTTGGATCCTCTTGTCATCACCTAATTTCTTTTTTTTCTGCACTAACATCATAGCATGAATAGTTAATCATCATCACCATTATATCCATGATTCATCCATCATGCATCCATCATGCATTCATATCATCATCATAATATAGATCTATTAGTCTAAGAATCTGCATAAATCATACATTTGCATAATCATAGCATATCGCATCATCAATCTCATCCATCTCATATCATATCATCATTTAAGTTGTTTAGGATAATATAGATTTGTTATTCTAAGCATCTTGAAATAATCTCATTTGCATCATCGTCCATAACCATCCATTTTGAACCTCTTTATCGTGAGATCGACCCTCAAATCAAATCTTTTCACTCAATCTCTCGAGGGGGAAATGTACCAGTGTACTTCTTTCCATTGGGGCATCCAAAAAATCAAGAGTTTTTTAATTTTGATCACGGAAAGTTTATTCTTTGAACCAACGCAACAAGTACATTTCTTCAAAGAGGGGAAAAATGTAGACATGCAAAATTAACATTGTGCATTCAATCGGGATTATTCATTAGTTCCATTCATCGATTAATCAAATTCACCTTCATTCATTTATCAGGTAATTTCATTAATTCCCATCTCCTAAGGTCATTCATTCAAAATTAAATAAAACATTATCATCAACCTTTTAATCAAATAAATCAAACATCATCCCTTTAATAAAATAAATCAAACATTTATTTAATTAAATCCAATCCATACTTCATCCTTTTTTGAATTAAATAAATCAAGTATTTAAGTCCTAAAAGGTCAAATCAGCCTAATCATCATTAATTTAATCTAACCATGATTAAAAGCTAATCTTACCCACTTGCATTCTCTAGATATCTCCACTTGCACACTTACTATTCACTAGTAATTCCAAAAGTGATCTCCATGAGGAGTGCAAAGATTGCATCATTCATAGTGATCTAAAGCCCGAGAACATTC
>VDFB02035546.1:0-13526 GCA_007258455.2 Sequoia sempervirens | reverse complement strand
TGGACAATTGTGCAAGCATGCACGTCCTTATTGGAACCATGTTAACTGGAACACTACCATCAGTTAACGTAAACCCTAAATAAAACTCCAAATAAATAAAGCTGATCTCAGAATAGATATGCATGAGATGAGACAGCGAGTTAACTTGAAAGGGTAACAACAAGTTTAACTCCTGTGTTTAATGTCTATTATGAGAGGTGGGAACTAAAGTCTACTGGCCGTGATCTCGAACAACCAATCCCTCAACGAGATTGTTAACTGCACTAGCATCTAAATGTCAGCAACTTGAGCAATCTTGGCAATCTTTGCACACTCAAACTAGCATGTCACTAACTGGTAACTTTGGCGGCTCCGTAACTGAAGTGATGGCCACTATATAATACAGCGACGATGTCTCTTAGCGCTTTTTGCATAATGGCTAGCGAGGATTTGATTCGCCTCTGGTTGTGAAATGCAAGCGAACTGCTGCACAAACAAAATTCCAACAGTATCAACCCTCTAAACCGGCTTTGGAAGACAATCGGCCATACGAGGCATGCAATCATATGGATTTGAGTAACTACGCCTGTCAACCCTCTAAAAGCACTTGATACAAATCGGTCTCAACTTTTCTGATGAAATCGCGAATTAAGACCGATTTGGTCTTAAATTCAGTCTACGTGAACTGCACTCTGAAAAACTCGCCTGTTGACTGTGAACACGGCTATATTTTGACAAGATTTCTGGAAAGCTAAAAATACCTTGCTGAGGCTAAAAATAGCCTTTTGAAGAGTTATTTTTGGCGAAAAATCTGAGATATGGGTTTTGTCCAAAAAAAGATTCTAAGACAACCTAGAACGTCAAAAATGCGAAAATCTAACTTCTACTCAACCATGCAAAGAGTTTTCAGTTGAGAAAATTAGAAACTCGAGAGCAGATATACGGAGATTTAAAATTCACGAAAATCAAAGCGCTGAAGATTTTAATTTGAGGAAGTTATATAGAAATGATCCAGATGTTCAGACTTGTCAAATTTGCCAATTTCAGGAACATGCGAATCGGATTTTGAGAGAAATTTGAGAATCAAGGAAGAAAAAGACGTTTTTTATATGCTCTTTCTTCTGTGAAAATCGCCCCTATTTTTCAAATTTGCTGATGAATGTGAACTTTAACTTGCAAAAAAAAGTGTTTGATGAAATTGCCTTTGATTGCTAATGATGAATTCGCCTTTGCTCTGAAAATTCGCCTTTGTCTTGAGGAACTATGAATTTCCTTGAAGTTGTGAGAATGAATAATGATGGCGCCATGTTTAAATAAGGCAAATTCGCACCATCTTGTTCACTGCAAGATTTAAAACCCTGATTGAAATAGAAGCCTTCCAATTGGTCCCCCTTCAATTAAACTGCTACTGACTCGGAGTTTGAAAATAAATAATAAAATAATAATTATCATGCAATTTGCAAAAGGCGCCAATTTTAGAAATTCGCCATTTAATGCCAATATGCAAAAATAAATATTAATTATTATCAAACTTCAGTTGACAAACCGAATGAAACTTTGAGATTCATCGGCGAACTTCACTGATTCTGAAAAGTCATCATTTGACCTCATAGGCGTCCATTTGCTCAAGTTATTACACTTTTTATTAACTTCCTATTTTGTAGCTGACTACAAAGTTACAACTGGCCATCTTCGACACTGATTTCTGAGTGACCGGGTGATGCTAAGACTGAACTGAGATATTCATTGCGAAGCCTGCTGAGCAAAGAAGAAATGTCTGCTGGGAGTCCTCACTGCAAAATCCATCATTTAACACCTCAAAAAATTAGGCGCCCTTGATTAAATTCATTTACAGGTACCAGACTTTAACCATTTTTCTAAACTGCCGTCTGACACTTCAAACAGCTGTTGACGGCCAACGGTGAACCCTGCTGACAGGAAACCAAGTTCACTACATGACTAGAAGCATTCTGCATCCAACGGATATACGCACGGCATTCGAAAAGTGCATTAAGGGCCTCAAAAGTAAAAGCGCCCCTGGGCTACAGTTGCACTGACAGCGTTTTGACGAAAGTTGAACTTTCCTCCAGGTACCCTACTTTGTCCTCTGATACCGAGAGCTGGAATGCCCCGATTCGTGCCACGTTTGTTTTAATGGACAGCTAGAAGCATTGAGAAGAGACGTCCCTAGAGGTGACGAAGCAAGAAAACCGCTTCTAAGACTTCAAATAGAAGGGCGCCTTTCCCAAGATGGAATAAATGACCAGACCTAGCCATTTTGTGAGTTGTCTTCACTTTTCAGCATTTCGCCAATGACCTCGCACATACGAACGTTTGCCAAATCCCGAAGGCTGACGGTTGGGCTCGTTGAATAGATAAAGTTATTACGCTTGAATCCTGTGAAGACTTCGAAAGCGAACAACTTCATCTGACAGGCCTAAAGGCTAGGCGCCTCTAGCCTACAGCAACACAATGAAATTGATATGCCAGTCTGCCTGTGAAATTACGTGCTTGGTAGAACTTCTGCCACGATCACCCGGAATGTCGGATCGACAGGCAACTTGGTGCAACGAGAAGTTGAACTAGCGTAGTACTGATGTCAGGAAGGACTCGTTTGCAAATTGGACCATCTTAAGGGTCATTTTGACCAGCGCCCCTGAGCTATAGTTGCGCTAGAAACACAACGAAGAAGCTCAAAGACGTGAAAACTCCATTATAAGCTCATCTTCAGACGTCGGCTGCCGAAGCTCTAGGACTCGGATGACTGCGTTTGATAGCTCGTTGGACGAGCAGACTAGTCGTGAAAAGATTGATTGCATCAGTCATCAGAAAAACCAAAATCCAAACCTCCTTTAAGAAGGGCACCCTCAAGCTATAGGCGCGCTTTTATTGGAAAAAGACAAGTTTCTGCCATGTAGAACTTTGGAAATTTCAACTTCTGTTGCCAGTTGCCGGAGTTACGGGTCTCGGATAGCTTCGCTGGATAGCTCATCGGATAGGTAGACCAATTCTGAAGAGATTAGCTGTATTTATGAGCATTTTCAACAAGATCTTGACCTTCAAAAAGAAGGGCGCCCTTGGGCTACAGTTGTGCTTTCTTGCTTTTCTCTGAGAAATCCTCATAATTTAATCACTAAAAACTCCGTCTTGACCACTTAAATGACCATATGCAACGTGAAATGCTGTCGCAAAACGCTCCTCCATCATGAAATGCTCCGTTCTGAGTCTCTGATTCAGGTTCTAATCAATGAAACTGCCTTTGACTGACAAACTACTGACAAAACTCCATGCTTGATATTGCCCAAAAACTGTACTTGACATCATTTTAGCAAGGTTAAGACCATTTAAACAAAATGCCTTGATGAAGCAAAAATTTTGGTTTCGGGTACAACAATAACAACATTCTTCAACTTTTCTAATCAGGTGCAGGGCCATATCAATCTGTACAGAGCCGTAGACATAGGTTTTTAGGCTATTACAACATGGAAAACACTAAAAAATGCTTCCAAAATGTTCATGTTTTTATTCAATCTCTTCTCTAACCTTGGTGCTCGAGTTTACATGTCATATTTATGCAATTACATCAAGTCACAACTGCCAAACTGACTTCCAACTACCAAAAATGAAAATTTGCAACTTTTTACAACTTTGACATGACAACTTTTGCAACTTTTTTGCAACTTTTACAACCTTTTGCTCCTAATCACCAAAATGACTCAGAAGGATCCCAAATGGCCTAGAATGGTCCAAATTGACCTTATTGACCCAAAACACATCAAAATAGCTCAAAATCAAAACTTTGCAAAATGACCCAAAATGCATCAAAAGATGCCCCTCCATCATATAAAGTTTTGATTTTGAGTTGTTTTGATGTGTTTTGGATCAATAAGGTCAATTTGGACCATTCTAGGCCATTTGGGATTTTTTTGAGTCATTTTGGTGATTAAAAGCAAAAAAATTGTAAAAAGTTGCAAAGGTTGTCATGTCAGTTTTAAAAAGTTGCAAAATTTTGGTTTTTGGTAGTTGGAAGTCAGTTTGGCAGTTGTGAATGGATGTAATTGCATAAATATGGCATGTAAACTCGAGCACCAAGGTTAGAGAAGAGATGGAATAAAAAATGAACATTTTAGAAGCATTTCCTTGTGTTTTCCATGGTGTAATAGTCTGAAAACCTGCGTGTACGGCCCTGTACGGATTGGTATGGACTGCACTTGGTTGGAAAGTCGAAGAATGTTGTTATCTTTCTAATGCTTTTGGTTTGAGTGAATTTCATTGTGTTTTGCAAAAGTTATGATCAAATTAGTGATTGCCATGTACAAATTTTCACTGTTTTTTGCCTGAAAATATCTTTTGTATGGATTGTACGACCTGATACGATTGAGGGCAGGCATGTGGATGATGAAGATATGAAATATAAAACTTTTGGTTTTGTTTGGAGTCATTTCATTGAGTTTTGCATAAGTTATTGAATTTTTAGTGATGACAGTCTTGTATCTTAACTAGGGTTTCTAGCAACACTAAAATAATTCATATCTCCCATTTGATACGGTGAAAAATCCTAATTTTTTGTAACAAAACTCTGTTTTGACATTCCCTAAAGGATTCCAAAGTCTTGGTTAATTATCTTTTGGCTGGTACAAGTTATGGAGAACAGTGTGGTTTCTAACCTTGTTGACAGAGTTAAATACCCTAGTTGTTTGATGGTTTGATAAAAGCAATGCATTATTTGATCATGGTTGGATGGGAAACCTATGAGATGTGTTGTGTTGGGCTTGGACAATCCAAGAACCTCATGTTACGTGTTGTTTTCATTGTTGCCATTAGGTTGCAGTTACAATGTTTCCAAGGTGCACTATGATGCATTTAGTCATTGTTTGAAATGAACCATTGTGTGAAAAGTGTCAAATGAGTCAAGTATGTTTAGAAGGAGTCCTTTCTTTGCATCATTTTTGGTATTAGAGCCATAAGCTCTTTGGGAGGTGATTTAATTGTTTTGGATAACGTGGTTCAATGAGATATGATGTTTAAAGATGGCTCTTAATAAGAAGAAAGATGGGCAAAGGGCATCCACATTATTAAATACATTGTTCAAGGTGGCAAAGAAGCTACAAGAGGAACAAATGGCGGAGGAAGAAATGGCAGCCAAGAAAGAAAACAAGTTGGCAAAGGAAAGATTATTCCGAACATCCTGCAAGTCCAAAGATAAATGCTGTCAAGTTGTGATTTCAGATAATTACATGGATAATATTGTTTCTGAATATATGGTAGATAAATTGGGTTTGAAAAGAATACAACACTCAGCGCCCTATTTAGTGAGTTGGCTTCAAATAGGTAACCAGGTAACTGTAAGTGAGCAATGCAAAGTTGAGTTTCAAACAGGACCTTACAAGGATGAAATAGTTTGTGATATTATGCATTTGGATGTATCTCACATTGTGTTTGGAAGGTTCTGGCATTATAGCAAGACATCAAAGTATAACGGGAAAAACAACACATATGGGTTGGACAAAGATGGGAAGAAATATGCATTAATAGTCTTGAAGGGTGAGTGCACAGGAATTGAAAGCTTCTTGTTAAGTGAGAAGATAGACGTACGACAGTATGAAGCAAAGATAAATGAGGTAATGGTTGAGGTAACAAATTTTGAAAACATATTTGAAAAACCAGTTGAAAAAGAAATGGAAGGATTTCTTTTGAATTTGCTTGAACTAATGAAACTAATAGTGACGTTGATGTTGAAGTGGGTGATGTTCAGGAAGAAGAAGAGACAACAAAAAAAGTTGTAGAGGACTCACGAATAGTCCAAAGAGAGAAGAGAGTCATGGAGGATAAGGAGATAACATGGTTCTCAAGAGAAGAACCGAGAGTTGAGAATGTTGATGTCAAGGAGAACAAAAGAATGGATGGGCAATTCAAAAATAAAGATGAATGGCTGAGTAAGGTTGAGGTGAAGCCAAAGATTTTGGAGAATAATGAAGAGAAAAGAATGTATGGCAAACAAGATGAGGTGGATGAAGAAGTGAAGTATGCAAACAACGAATATGATTTCTTTAATATGTTTGTTTCCTTTGTAGGTAAAGAAGACAAAGTGGATGAAAGAGAACATAAAACTCCAATTGTAGTCAAAGCTAAAGCTAGAATGAGGAGACAAGCAGAAAACCATGGATATATAGCGCCATGTTGGCCTTGGCTCAAGAAGGATGTTGTTGGACCGAAAAACACAAGTGAACCAGTTAAACTTGGTGTTACCCTTTTCAAGTTAACTCGCTGTCTTATCTCATGCATATCTATTCTGAGATTAGCTTTACACACTTGGAGTTTCATTTAGGGTTTTCTGTTAACTGATGGTAGTGTTCCAGTTAACTTGCTTTCAATAAGGACGTGCATGCTTGCACATTGTCCATTTAGATTAGATGTTTCGGTTAACTGATGGTAGTTTTCTAGTTAATTGTATAGTTTGCTTTATTAGGGCTTAGCAATAAATCTTGCATGCATTGCAAGACTGTAGTTGACTCAAGGAGATTTTAGGGTTCCCTACACCTTTTGATGTCTATAAATAAGAGCTTTGCTCATTTGTACATAACTTTTGCACGAGAGAGAAATATATGCTGTGCCTACCTTGCCCTCAATATTGCTCATTCTGTATCTGTTCATGAGTATTTACTATTGTGATGAATTGTTATGTGGCTAGTTGATCGTAAATTGTATGCGTGTCTCGCCCATAGTTGGAAAACTCGCCCCAAGGAAAAACTCGCCAAGGGAAAAATTGGAGAGTTTTTAAAAACTCGCCAAAAACTCGGAAAAAACTCGGCAAAAAAACTCGGGAAATGAAAAAATTGCTTAATTTTCATTAAAAACACATTTTTTTTGCAAAATTCAATGACAAGATGAATCCAATGAATCCATAAATGAGTACAAAAGTGTTTTCTATTAATTTTGATTGACTTTAATGTAAATTAATTACAAAATCGCATTCTCATGCGGAATCCCGATGGCTAAAAGCCTGAAAGTCTGATACATGAAAACAGTAAAACTAGAACTAGAAGCAAATACTAAAGTTCTAAACAACAACTAAATACAACATGCTAGGCTTTCCTCTTCCCTAGTCTAGCAACAGCTAGGGAAGAAGGGGTGGGTCCTCTAGCCCTGCCACGTGTGCGTGGTGCTAGTGGTGGTGGCTGCGGTGCTACTGCTAACTCACGGAATACGGCTGCAGGTTTGGGCGGATTTTTGAAATATTCGAGCCAAATTTTTGGATTTTTCAAATAGCAGTTACAAAGCGATTACGCGGGTTAAGGTTAGAGGAAGAAACCAAAACGTGCAAGAAAGCAACTCTAACCAGAATGGCGCCGATGATGGCAAGCATTGGTTAGAGGATCTAAAATAAATTGCTTATGCTGGAAAAGGAACTCAACGCCAAGTATGTGCTACCCAATCCAAAGCGGAGTGGGGGGCGACCATATGACGGAGTGAATACAAAACAATGCTTGAAAGAAATAATGCTGAAAGAGGAAACTTCTCGACACCCAGAATGTGCTTGCTCATCCAGAATGGACAGTAGCGACCATAGGGCGGAGTTATCACTATTTTACTCTAAACTGAAAGTAGGAATGATTATTACAAGAAATGACAAAGCAATATTAAAACACTGGTCAGTACTACTGCCAGTTTACAAAGATTATGACTGCCTGCAATGTCAAGATATCATATGCTTATCAAATAGTACGTTCAACCAAGAAGCAATTACAATCCTTAAGAAATCACAGTGTCCCAACCACAAAACAGAAATGCAGATTTCTGTATTCGTCTTTTGTCAGATCTGTACTTTAAATGTGCAATCAGCAGTTCACAAGTTCCAAAGAATGTTCACAACTTGCTCAATAATCATCCAATTGACATGCCATAAAATGCTAAGCACTCTGAAGACCTAGGCGACCAAGATAGACCCTTGAGACTGAACCAAACACTGCAGCTTTAATTAACACGGATTCCAATGCAGATCTCAATGGTACGGCCTAGTACAGAAATTCGACTTCTTCTAGGAAATTCAAGACTTCTTTAAAAATTCTAATATCTGGAGAATATTGGCGCCTATTACAAACTCAACTAATGATGCAATACCCAAAACTATATTTTTTGTCTTTTTTGAGATATGAGCAAAACATTAAATCTGCTGTCACTAAAATGCACCATTAATATACCTCTAAAATGCAGAATCAGAAACTAAAGGATTACAATGACGATTACAATGCACAAATATCAATAACTCACAAACTAGACTAAGAATCACCACTTGATGTTGTCTTGCAAACACGAAGCGATGCCCGAACTAGGAGGCCTTCATTCCTCGAAGCGTTCCAGAGCCAATCCGGCAGCATAACAGTATAGTCGTCCAAAGATGAAGAAATGATGCACCAAGACTCCCTTTTATAATTCTTCCGTTGACTTCACAAAACCCTAAAATCTGCTTTTAGGTCAAAACCCAATTTCCCTCAAGGATGGGCGTACTTTTCCTTCAAAGCTTAGTTTTGACATTTTAATTAAATATCATTCTTGAAATATGCGCCCCTCATACCCTTGCTTTGACTTAGGGAATAATTAAATCATCTCTTCATGAGGGCGCCACCCTCAAGGGCCCACTTTTAAAACAACATTAAGTCATTAATTCTAAGCCAAGGGTCAACGTTAAATTATAATAATTAAAACGTGACTTTTTAATTTAAATGACTTAACTTATTTCTCCGACAGTGCCCTGAAGCCAATACTGACGAAGTCAACTGATCATTCTGAAGCCGGAAGTCAACCAACCTGAGCTCATCTGGAAAGCTGCCAAAAATAGAATTTACTAAAAATAGTAAATTCCAAAAAGTGCTCTGAATGCCGAGATGATCATACCACTGCGAAGCCCTCTGAAAACCCAAAAGGAATCCGCCATTTACTCCACCATCTCTGAGCAATGACCTCCTCAAAATTAGGAAACCCTAATTTTAACTTCCGACTAGCCTTCGGGTTCCCAACGAAAGGCTAACGGTCACTGGAAATGTCAGGCTTGAGAAGGGGACATTACGCCGGTTCTCCCAAGATTGCTTGTCCCTCAAGCAACGCAGTTCAGATGCTGAATATCTCAATACTTTCTCAAGTTGCATCCTCCATAGGCGTGTTCTTCCACTTTTACCAAACATTTTCTCGGATAGTTCTATTCTCAAGGAACGCTCTCGACATCAAGTATCTCTCGAACTAGAACTAACTGGTTCTTTTTCGTCTAACGGTGGCAATCAACAGTGGAAGAAGCAAACTACATTGTAGCGTCCAAGTGCCTTCGAGGCGAAAGAGACACGGAAGATGTTATTATGCACTATGCTATCTCGGTTGTACTCTTAATTCGCTAAGCTACCTAACCTTTTCTGATGACCCTAAATGGCCCATAGAAGCGAGGTTTGAGCTTCCCAGCTCCACTCTTCTTGAGAGTAGACTGCCTATAAGGTTGTAAACGGAGATAGACCATATCCCCAACCTCAAAAGAACGCTCTACACGCCTCTGATCAGCATACAACTTCTGCTGATTTTGTGCAATCTGCAAATTATCCTTCAAGGATCTCATTATGTCTTGACTATGCTGCAACAAATCCTTGGCTAATGGTGCTTTGCTGTCACCAAACACCAAATCTGCAAAGCTGGGTGCTTCATACCCATAAAGTGCCAAGAAAGGAGACATTTTGATTGACATATGAAAAGTAGAGTTGTAGCAGTACGCGCCTATATGCAGCCACTTAACCCAAGCTTTCTGCTGTTCTGACACATAATTTCTCAAGTAGCCTTCCAACCACTTGTTCACCACTTCTGTTTTCCCATCAGTTTGGGGGTGATAACTCGTGCTTGGAGTGAGCACAGTACCACTCATTCTGAAAACTTCCTGCCAAAAGGTACTTAGGAACTTGCTGTCCCTATCACTTACAATATTCTTTGGCAACCCATGCAGCCTAAACACTTCTCGAAAAAACAAATCTGCAACTTGGGCTGCAGAAAAAGTACTGGTAATGGCAAAGAAATGAGCAAACTTGGTTAATCTGTCAACTACCACGTAGATACAATCCTTCCCTTGGGCCTTGGGAAACCCAGTGATGAAATCCATTGAAATGCTTTCCCATTTTTGGTTGGGAATTGGAAGTGGTTGCAGCAAACCGGCTGGCAATGTATGCTCATTTTTATTTGCTTGACAAACAGGACATTCCTGAATGTAGCGTTGAACCTCCCTCTTCAAACCTTTCCAAGAAAACCTTTCTCGGATCTGCCTATAGGTCTTGAAAACACCTTGGTGACCAGCAACTGGAATGTCATGAAAATTCAAAAGAATCTTCTTCTTGAGCTTAGAATCGGCCACCAGAAAGATTCTTCCCTTATACTGAATCAATCCCTCAACCACCTGGTACTTTTCATCATGGAAAGTACCTTCCAGAATGCTGGTTGCAAACTGATTTTTGGCATAATCAGCAAGCAACATGTCCCTCCAATCTGCAGTAAGCTCATACAATGAGCTAAGATGAGGCCTTCTGGAGAGAGCATCGGCCACGACATTATTTTTCCCTTTGACATATTCAATGTCAAAGTCGTAAGCTTGAAGCTTACTCACCCATTTCTGTTGCCTCTCATTTAAGTCCTTCTGGTGCATAAAATGCTTGAGGCTATTGTGGTCCGTCTTAACCACGAATTTGTTCCCCACCAAGTACTGCCTGAACTTGGCTAATGCATGCATAATAGCAAGCATTTCTTTATCATAGATTGAGTATGTCCTCTCCACACCCCGTAACTTTCTACTTTCAAACACGATAGGGTGTTTGTCTTGCATCAGGACAGCCCCCACTCCTTCACCTGAAGCATCACATTGCAGCTCGAATGGCTTGGAGAAATCCGGGATAGCCAAGACTGGACACGAACTCATGATCTTCTTGAATTTATCAAAAACAATTTGAGCCTTTTCTGACCAAGCAAAGGCTCCCATTTTGGTGAGATCAGTAAGGGGAGCAGCATTCTGTGAATACCCCTTTACGAATCTCCGATAAAAACCACAAAGACCCAAAAAACCTTTCAACTGGGTCAAGCTCTCAGGAGGTGGCCAATCAACTACTGCTTTGATTTTTTCCGGATCCACCTTTACTCCCTCAGCACTGATTATGTGGCCAAGGTACAGTAACTCCACCATTCCAAATTCACATTTGGAAGCTTTGGCAAATAAGCTCTCAGATTCCATGATACTAAGCACTCCCTCCAAGTGCTTGAGGTGATCCTCCCAAGTCTTGCTGTAGATCAGAATATCATCAAAAATATGTCGTTACAAACCTTCGTGAATCGATTCAAAGACACTGCTCCGCGCAAGACTAAAGGTAGTTTCTGAGCTGCTAGTCAAACCTAAATGGTATGACTAATTCAAAATGGCCATAGTGATGACCGAAGTCAGTTTTTCCACATCTGCTCCCCTCATTCGTATCTGATGGTAACCCGACCTCAGATCAATCTTCGAAAAGAACTTAGCCCCATGTAGCTCATCAATGAGCTCATCTATTCTGGGAATGGGGTATCTATTCTTGATGGTGCTTTGGTTCAAAGCACGATAGTCCACGCACATGCGCATGGTACCATCCTTTTTCTTCACAAGAACCACTGCAGATGCAAAGGGGCTCTTGCTTGGGCGTATGAAACCCATCTCCAAAAGTTCTCTGATATTCTTCTCGATCTCATCCTTTTGCCTCTTCGGATACCGATATGGAGTTGTGATCACCGGTTTAGCTCCTTCCTTGAGCTCTATGATGTGTTCTGAACCTCGATCAGGAGGAGGTCCAGGAGGTAAATCAGCAAACACTTTACTCTTCTTGGTGAGTAAAGACTGAATATCTGGAGGATGCTCTATTTTTGTTTCAGCTGGACTAGCTGGAAGAATCATGCACTCCGCAGCCCACTCCACTTGATCATGACGTATCAACTTCGCCATCCTCTTGAATGATACAATCCGAGGGCCACCATTTGACATTCCTCTCAACACCACCTTCTTTCCATCGGATTGAAACTTCAACTCCATAGTTTGCAGATTTAGAGAGATCTCTCCAAGAGATCGCAGCCATTGAATGCCAAGGACAGCATTCGTATCTCCAATATTGACCACGTAGAAGTCATCCTTGACTTCGTAATTGCCCAATTGCATTGACATGTTTGGAATCCTCTTGGTGCATGAGATGTGAAACCCATCCGCAACCATAACTCTGAACCCTTCAAAGTCTTCTGTTTGCAATCCTTTCTTTGCCACCACAACTTCGTCTATGAAGTTATGTGTTGCTCCAGTGTCAATTAAAGCAACAATACGCTGCCCTTTGATCATCTCACGAACTTTAAAAGACTCATTCTTTTGGAAGCTCGAAAGTTGAGCCAATGTACCACCACTTTCTTTTTCACCTTCAGACTCTTCTGAAGTATTTTCTTCATCGCTGTCCTCAAAATCAACTTGCTGATCAGAAAAATCAGAATTGCTTTCATCAGCTGTATAGAACTCAATTTGATGAATTTTAGCACCCTTTGGGCACACATGATCTTGGGACCATTTTTCCCAACAACGGAAACATAACCCCTTCCTTCGGAGTTCATTGATAGTCTCCGGGTCCAATCTTGAGCCATGAGGTTTCTGTGGTTTAAACTCCTTATGGGGAGGCTTTTGATGAAACTTTTTCCCTCTATCCCCTTTGTGAAAGGCTGGTTTGGAATGGAACTTTGCTTTGGGAGCAGCCCACTCCATGTTTCTAGCTTTTTTCATTGCTTCTTGTAAAGACGGTGGATCAAAAGCTTTGATCCAGCCCTTGAGTGGCTCCATCAATCCTTCAGTGAATAGGATCACTAATCTTCTCTCTGTGATTCCAGTGACCATAACTGAAAGTCTTTGAAACTCAGCTATGTAGGCATCCACAGTGCCATACTGTCTCAACTGTGCCAACTCCCTAAAATGCACTTCTGGGTCCTTCTTCTCGAACCTCTCAATGAGTCTATTGGTGAACTCATCGTAGCTAGTGATAGACCCATGACCTAAGGTGACTAGGCCATGGTACCCCCACTCATGCGCCACCCCATCTAGGTGTAGCGTAGCGAATCTAATCGCTTCTTCTTCAGCCATTGGCCTAAGAGCCAAGTAGTTGTCTAGTTTTGTAACCAAGCTCGAGCAGAATTATTATCGCTTCCATCAAAATGGGCAAGCGTAACCTTGTTGAGAGCTTGATTCCAGTCTCCTTGTGCTGGGGTTCTTCTTTGATCATAGTTCCTCCCTTGGCCTCTATCCTTCCTCCTATACTCCATGTAATCATTGAAGGACATGTCAAGTTTGACCTCATCAGGAAGGGTGTCATACTCCGTACGGCCTATCCTCACCCTCTCCAAAGATGAAACATTTTCTTCGGGATCAGGCTGTGGGTTAGCTGGTGTCAAAAACGTGGGTTTGAGTGGTCTAGCAGAAATGTAAGTGTTGCTTCCTGAAGGATGGGCAACATGACCATTGTGCTGGTTGGAAGCAC
>VDFB02035545.1:40510-53088 GCA_007258455.2 Sequoia sempervirens | reverse complement strand
CAAATTTTTTTTAATAAAGAACTCTTTTGTTTTGTTTTTAAGTTTTTGTTTTGTTTTCATTCTTCTAGGTATCTATAACACATGTTTAATTTTTTGAAATGAATTAAGTTATTTAGTTTCAATACTTCGAAATTTTGAATAAATAGAATGTGTTGTGCCTTAGGTATTACAATGGCAACGTTCTAGCTCCACGAACCAATCTCGTTTCAAAATGGACCCAAACTCTCCCCTTTGGAAACATGTTGAAATAGTTCAACAACTTCTAGGTGGTGGAGGTCATGTTTGGATTTGTAGTCATTGCAGAGTTAGATATTCAAGCTCATACAGCCCAGTGAAAGGGCACTTGTGCAAGATCCCTAGACTAGGCATCAAATCTTGTCCAGGTGCAGATAATAATGGCCAGGAATCCAAGTATTGGCATATATTGAAGAGCAAGAAAAAGCAGACCAAGCAGCAGGCCGTAAATCAAGTCATCCTTTGATAAAGAAAGGATCTCGAGGGATGAAGCCCCCTACATCACCTTCTCATTTTCCACCTACAGAGAGCCATCCATTTATGTCCATACCTCAAGAATAAATTGTGCCCTCTACACATAAGAGATCAAAGGGACCGTTGGAAACTTCATTTCAGAATCAGGCTAGAGAGATTGCCAATCAAGACATAGCAAGATATGTCTATGCGAATGGATTGGCATTCAAAACATTGTTCACTCACCATATTGGCAAAAAATGGTGAAATCTATTAATGAGGCTCCAAAGGGGTATAAGGGCCCAAGTTTTGAGAAGGTGTGTAGCACCTTATTAGATAAAGAGGTGAAATATGTAGAGGACTGCTTGAAGCCCATAAGGGATTTGTGGATCGAAGCAGGGCTGACCATCGTTTCTAATGGATGGAAAGATGCAAAAAATCGCCCATTGGTCAATGTTATTGCAATGTCCCCTAAAGGGGCAATGTTTTTGAAAGCAGTTGATTGTGAAGAAGAGATGAAGGATGGTGCATTTATTGCTAACATCCTTTGTCAAGCTATTGATGAAGTGGGACCTCGAAATGTTGTGCAAGTTGTAACAGACAATGCAAAAAATTGTAGGGCTGTTGGGTTATTGGATGAGGAGAGGTATTCACACATTTTTTGGACACCTTGTGCTGTCCACTCCCTCAACCTAATGCTACAAAAAATTGGAAACAAAATTGAGTGGATCAAGTAGGTGTATGTTGAGGCCAAAGACATCCAAATGTTTGTCACCAACCACCATATGTCACAAGGCATATTTAGAACCTTCTCGAAATTGGAGTTGTTGAAGGTAAGTTAAATAATAAACATGTTTCACTTTAGTAATATTTTTAATTTTTAATTTTAATTTTTGCAAACTTAAATTTTATTTTATTTTGATTTTCAAACAAGTTGTTGAGACCCGTTTTGCCTCCAACACAATTGTGTTGAGACGACTTGTGAAGGTTCGTGAGGCACTCTCTAATATGGTCATCAGCCCCAATTGGTTTGTATGGAGGCAATCTAGCATTACAAGGGCAACTAAGGTTAAGCAAATGATCCTAGATAACAGTTGGTGGGATCGTGTTGATTATCTCCTTAGTTTCACTGAACCCATATTGATCATGATCCGTTATATTGACATGGATAGACCTTGTTTGGGTGAAGTATATGATGACATTGACTCAATGATTGAGAAGACGAAGACCATCATCAATGCAAAAGAGGAAGATCCTGAAGAAAAGTTCTTCAAAGAGCTTCACAAAATCATTGTAGAGAGATGGAACAAAATGACCACTCCGTTGTATCTTCTTGCTTTTGCATTGAGTCCCAAATACTATAGTGTTGAGCTACTTTCTGTGTCATCAAGAGTTGCCCCATATAGAGATGCCGAAGTGGCTCAAGGGTACAAGGCAACACTTCGTAGACTCTTCACTGATCGTGACCAATGTGATCTGGTGAGGGCTGAGTTCATGGGTTTTGCATGCTCCAGTGATTGTGGTCTTGATACTCCTCAAGACAAGTACAAGGTGGATGCTCATTGTTGGTGGTACTTCCATGGCCAAGAATACACGTACCTACAACCTCTTGCAATAAAAGTTTTATCCCAAGTAAGTTTTATAGTCAAAATCTTTTATCTTTTATTTTTATTTATATTTTAATTAGTTAAATTTTGTAACTCTTAACTATTTAATTTGGTCTTAATAGGTTGCTAGTTCATCTTCATCTACTCTTTCATCCACTCAATAAAGCGCAATAGACCGCATTCAAAAAAGGCAGAGGACTTGGTGTATGTGCATTCAAACTTGTGCTTCATTACACACAAACAAAGTTCCTACAAAGAAGGAGACACAAGGAAGTGGAATATCGATCCAAAGCGTCTTGACTTGAATGCTTCCACAATCCACTTTGTTGCACTTGATGTTGATGATGACTATGAGGCAGCTAGTGAGCATGAGAGTGCTAGTGCCAGTGCTAGTGCTAGTGGTAGTTCTTGTGCAAGTGCCACTGACGCTATTTGTGGTTCTTCTAATTTACCACTACATGCATCATCTAATATGGATGGTGATGATGATATTTTTGATGACCCATATGATATTTGATCAAATGATCAATGATGGCTGATTGTAAACACTTGACATTATTATGTTTGAACTTTTAACTATATCATGACATACGAGTTTCACTAATATTTTATTATTTGACTATGAAAGTGGTGGTGTATTTTTGCTATGTTATTAGTCTATTAATATGGTGGTGTATTTAGAACTTAATTACTGCTGCAAATATGTTATATATTTCTGATTTTTATATGTTTTTGTATTAACTAACCCAAAACAAACCCAACCCCCCAAAAAAATTTTGCCCAAACCTGCGAACTGAACCATCAAACCTGAACCCAAACCCAAACCCGAACGGGTAACTTAGTCTGAAATTAATAAATTGCAAATAAAGTATAACCAATAAAGAAGAATAAATATCATGAATAGATAGCACTCCAAATATGGTAAACATAAGTAAATTAGGAATGACAGATTTCTGAAAAATGGAGTTGAATAAATGATGAACAGGGAAATAACAAAAAATGACACCAAGCCAAGAAAAAACCCAAGCAAATTTCAGCAGAATAAAAATCTCTCAAACATGGGTTCCAACAATTAACCTAGTGTTGCAATTGTAAGGTTGCCATTCTTCATTAACATGGCTCTCTATCCCAGAAAAAGCAAAAGTGTTTTATTCCAGCAAAGAAAATGGTCCAGATTAAAAAAAAACAATAAAGAGAGGCAAAAGAAAGAAAGATAAATAGAATCTATGCTTAATAAAAAAAAAAAATCACCCTATCATAGCTCAGGGTCCCATCTAACCTATGTCACAAGGTTCATGTTCGTGTTCATGTTTGGCAAAGGAAAAATTTGGATCAGGTTTGACAAAGATTAAATTTGCCAAAAAAAATTGTCATTAAATTCGACTAATAAATATTAATATATTAAATTTAAACACATTATAATAACTTTATATATTATAATAAAAAAATAAAAAGAAAAACTGCCAAACATGCCGAAGATTGCGATTCTCGCTGAAACTAGGGTTTCTCCTCACGCCTCCAACCTGCTCTTCAATGTGGCTGGTATCCGCAGCTCTTCGTCAAGATTCAGAAAATTTGCTTCCCTCCAGTCGGGTTTGCACAGCGTCCTTGGGGGTGCCTCTGATCCTTTGGCCACCATCTTTGTTGCCCCGAACGGTGCTGTGACTCACGCGAATGCCTTTTCTCCACTTCGGGCAGAGTGTAGAGGTGTTATCGCTGGTCGGGTGGGATCTGGTGGGCCTGCAGCACCAAGGCAATCGACTTCTGAGCCGGCCTCTGGGCCCCTTCTTGCTGGGCGGGATGCTAAGGGGCTCAAGCCCTCCTTCCTGGAGGCTACCAAGTTTGGTTTGCATCCCCACCTGTTTCTTGCAAACAAATCTGGGGCGGAGGGCATTGAACATGGAGATCGACGGGCTCCTAGGGCTCTCCGCTGTGCTACCTCTTCTCCAACTGTTTCATTCGTTGGAGAGGTAGCAGATGAAGTGGTGGAAAACATATCTTATTTTACAGAACAGGGGTTGATTGGTAGATTTTGGGGGTTTTGGCCAACCCTGGCGGAGCTACATGAATGGATTGTGACATTTTGGAAACCTTTAATGGAGGGGGATGTAGAGATTTACCCCATGGCAAGGGCTTTCTTTGTGGTGGCTTTCGACAACGCAAGGGACCGAGACCTAGTTATGAATATCAATGGAGCTGGAAGGATCAGCATTTATTATTATTGAAACCCTGGCACCCCTCCTTCAATCCCCTCACAGAATCATTTGATCTGGCTCGCATGGTAAGGTTGCTAGATCTTCCTCTTCAATTTTGGTGTGATTCTTGCTTTGCAACCATTGGCAGTTCGTTGGGTAAGTTTTTGGGGGTGGATGAAGGCTCCTCAAACTTCCTGCACACTACCTACGCTTGCATATTAGTGGAGATAGACACAACCAAAGACCTCCCTGAGCAGGTGCTTTTGAAAATGGCAGGGATGGAATGGAATCAATTGCTTGATGATGAGGGTTTACCTTTTCGGTGTCGTCGATGTTTCAGTACTGGCCACATGGCTTCACAATGCTTAAAACGTGGGCATGAAAGCCAAGCTACTTGGTGGAAAGATGCCTCCCCCCTCCATTACTCAGTGGAAAAGGATGGGTCAGCTGGGGAGGCTGTCGCGCCACCAAATGTTGCGGATACTGCCTCATACAAGGCGATAAAGGCAGCAACTGTTTCCTCTTCTTCTGGGAAACTTGATGGAGATACTCCACCTCCTCGCAAAACCCCAAAGAAAAGGAGCCGGGATCAAACTGGGAAACTCGTTGATTCAGAGGTGATGGTGGATTCTCCGCAAAATAGAATCAAGGACGACAATTCAAGAACTTCTGCCCCAAAGGAAAGCCAAACAACCAGAGGAAAAAGGGACAGATGGAAATGGATTTGGGCAAAGGTAAAAGCAAAAGAAGAAGAATGAAGCAAGTGTAATAAGCAGCACGGATCCCACTCTGATGGTGGTATGGGGCAAGAAGCAATGTAATTGAATGACTGGGATGAGGACCCCCGAATGTGGCCTCACTGGTTCATAGCTCCAGTCAAAAGCGGTGGGTGCTGCCCCTTTGCAGCAGTTTACCAAACAAAAAAAACTTTATATATTATAATTTATAAATCTAAGTTAAATATTTTTAAAGCAATAAATTTTAATATGATAAATTTGAATATGAAAAAGATAAAAAGAAAATAAAAACAATGGATACATTTTATAAAAAACAAAAAAATAAATAAAAACTAAAACAAACTAAAATTAAAACGCACAATGGCAAACTCAACATAATTTTGGATGCCTCACTAACCTAGAATATGGCTGGACTTACTTCTTGGACCCTGGCCACTTTCACCTTTAACTAACACCTTCATACACCCACACTTTGGTTCCAATTAGCATGGAATAGGAACCGTAAATTGATGCAATCAAGGGAAAGATCGTGAGACTTGACTTAGTAGGCAAGCTTAATAATAGTAATGGTGATGAAATATAGATAAAACTTTTCAAACTCGCTTCTGTAAGCACATAGGAAACAAATCAATTGCTCACCACCCACCCGAGTAATCGCGAACCAAGGAAGGCAGAAAGGCTCACACAGTGTGTCAACAGATTGAGTGGTCTTTGACAGCCATGTTGTTTGCCAAAGAATTGCCCCCTACCTTTCCAATAAGAATTGATTGCTTACTTAGATCGACGACATCATTGCCTTGACCCATGACATGCTTTCTCCAACCTACAACACTAGGGTTTTCATGGGAAAAATCAGAAAAAACTTTATAAAAAATCTTTAGCCCTTTATTTGTACAAATTTCAAGGTGAACTAAAACATTTTTTTAGGGTTTTCTAAAGTTCACTGAATTTTGAATTTAATGGATTAAATTCGGTGAACACTATGGCATAGCATCGAACTATCTCATTCTAGATTTCAAAGGATAAAATATAACCTAGACAAGCATGGTTGCATTTCAAAAGCTAAATTTAACCTAGACAAGGGACTGCACTATTTTGTCCAACAAGCCACAATTTAATGGTAAGGCAAAAAGATTGCAATGATGATATCATTGGTATAAACCCCACTGGCCATCCTATCTACATGAAAGTGTTGTGTTAATCTACACCATACATAGGCAAGAATGGATGTAATTTTTATGAAAAACAAATACATCAAACATGGCTTCTACTCCTAAAGAAACAAGAAAAATGGTCTACCCTATTAAGGATCTGCTTTCCGATTTTATATCTTGTTCTGAAATTCAACCCAGCAAAGTGAATGCATTTCAAACCTAAATATTAATTTAGACAAAAGATTGACTCATTTTGTCCAATTAAGGTCTACTATTGAAGGAAAGAAATTGCCATGATGACAAACTTGGTTCAAACCCCACTGGGAAGCCTACCTATATTGTGTTAGGATATTTAGATTAAGCGTGTTGTACGCCTTGCACGCAGGCTCCTTAATAGATGGGTTGCCACCCTTGAAAGAATATATGGGATTCCTTGTATGATACAAAATTCCACTTGGAAAGGATGGCTATGAGATGGAGGTTACTGTGTAAAAGCATGATGTCAGAAGTTACAAAGCATCTATGACAAAAGGAAGTTGGAGATTCTTGGATGTTGAAAATTCACAACTTATACATCAATTTTGGAACCAATGAATAGTTGGATTTGCTGCTCCTCCTCTATTTATTGAGAGCTCATTTTGGTTGGTACGGAAGAAGACTTTGTGTGGAGAGATGCTTCTGTAACTCCTTCAAAACCTGAGTGTAGAACTCTAGGTGCTGAAAATCTCATTGTATTTGTAATCTCTGTTTTGAGTTATTATAGTGAGTGGCACTGGATTTCTGGCTGGGCTTTTTCACAAAATGGTTTTCCTGGGATAAATTTCTGAGTTTATGTGTCTATGTTTTCTCTTTATTTTTCTGTCAATTGAATTTATCTTCGTGAGACTTATTGTCATTTGAAAATATGCACTTTTCACTAAATATGAAGTTCATTCCTTTCATGAGATTTTGCATTTGATGTTTGGTTTTGTATATTGAATGCCTGAAATTCCTTGCATATTGAAGTGGCTGTGTTAATCTACGGAACAGTTAGACAAGGATGGGCATGATTTTCCTAGAATAAAAGTCCATCTAACATACCTTCAAAGCATTGAGGTGTTCTAAGTGTGATGATGCATTTTCCATGCTTTGGCTTTAGAACTAACTCTTGTTCCACAAGGATGCATCCCCCTCCTAAAACTGAGTCATTGCCCTCCCCCCCTCCCCCACATCGACAAAACTTGCCTCCTCCACCCACCCAATAGTTTAGTAGTATTTTTTTCTTGTGCACCCATGATTACTCTTAAGTGAACATTCAATAGATATATATTATGCAGGCCATGCTTGTCCAGTTGTATTAGCCATATAAGGGTTATCTGCAACCAGTATATCTTGACCCAGTGACATCATTTGGGGTTAATATTGCATTTGTATTTGGTTATCTATTTTTTTATTTAAATACTTATTAAGGTCTACACCTAGGAACACCCTCCGAAGTCTAAAGCTAAGATTGAATTCTAGGAGAGATATAACCCACTCTTGTGCAGGGGTTTTGCCCCTCAAACCTGCCCTATATTGCGAAGGGGAATCCCCCTTGGTGCTGCCCCTTGAGCCTACTAGGGACTTTGCTCCAGACCCTCACTAAAAAGCAAAAAAATACCTTTTGCTTTAGGCCGATGTTGTGTATGTATGTATGTATGCTATATCACAAGGTTCAAATTTGTGTGCGTGTTTGGTAACAACAAAATTTGGATGATTCAGCAAGAGGAAAAATTCAAAAAAAATCATGATTAAATTCGCCTTATATAAATTTGATATTAATAAAATATAAGTAATATATCCTCAAAATTATCAGTAGATAAATAAATAAAAAGCTATATTAAATTTTAATTTATTGAATGCTAACATTAGAAAATTAAATTTGGTAAATATCAATAAATGTTATTGTTAATAAAAAATTAATTAAAAATAATAATAGTTAAAAAGAAAAAATGTTTATTATTAAAGATAATAAATGAATCATATTACATATTTAAAAGACAAAATAAATTTTAAAAAAAAAAATTAAATAAAAAAAACTAGAGAGGGAGCCGAGAAGAAAGTGTGGCACGCTTCACCTATGGGGACGTGCAGAATCAATTCAAGAGGTTTAGTTGAGCAATGAGTGGCGTAGTGAACCAATCTAAAATGGAATCTCTTATATTTGAATGCTTATCAACCACTAAGTTATTGCAGTCTTGCTAGTAGCCCATCGCCGTCAAGGTTGCAAGTTTTGCATTTCAATTGCCCTGGCATTATTATATAGGAAAAAATGTTTAAAACGCTACTATTTACATTTTTTAAGTATATATTTCAATAAAAACATCTCACCTTTATTTTGTACGAATATAATGGCATATTCAGATTTTATTAATTTTGTTGAAGTTCGCTGAATTTTGAATTTCAATAACGAAATTTGGTGAACCTTGTGACTAAGTATGTATGTGTTTGTTGTATGATTGTTGTGTCAATGTGTATGTATGTGTGTGTCCATGTTTATGCCACCATCCACCATCCTCAACTCTAGGACCATGGTCTCCTTGTTCCAGAGCTCCATGGAAGACTGATGTTTTCTAAACTTGATTGTGCATTCTCCTATTTTCCTTTGGAAAACAAAAGAAAACATAACAGTCTAGATCCACATAACACAATGGAAGAGAAGGGAGAGAAAATCCAAACTTCACCAGAAAAAATAATGTCATGGTATCAAAGTTCACAATTCCAATTCCACATACTGTTATGCAGCTCAAAAGCTAAAATTTAACTTTGACAAAGGAGCATTTCATTTGTCCAGCAACCTACAGTCTAGTGGTAATGCAAAGAGATTGTCATGATGACAACCTTGATTCAAACCCTACTCATCATATTACCTATTTTCAGGTGATCTTGCTAAAGCAATCCACACTTACACAAATCCAAGTGCAAGTCCCAAAAAAAATTTTAGCAGAACAGAAATTCCTCCAGAGTGATTTCTAACCAGTTAGCCAAAAGGTGTCACAATTTTGACCGGATGCCAAAAAATAAGTGCATTTTCTTTCAGTGAAGAAAAAGGCCTAGATTCACAAAATAACAAGAAAAGGAAGTAAAAGAAAAAGAGAAACAAAATCTGAATTTGGTAAGAAAAATTTGCCCCTGTCAAACCAATGTTTGTCAAGTCCCAACCATATATCTTGTTCTGCATCTTCAAAGCTCAAATTTAATGCTGATGATGGACTAGTGGTAAGGCAGATAGACTGTGATGATGACAACTTTGATTCAAGCACAATCTACATTAAAGTGATGGTGTTATTCCAAACCATACTTAGAGAAACCTATGTTAATTCTTATTGAATAAAATTCTGTCAAACATGGCTTCTAAGCCTAAAGGAATGAAAAAAATGATTGACAATCTCAAAGATCTGCTTCTCAACTTTACATCTTGTTTGGCAATTCAACACCTAAAATTTAACCTATGTGAGCAACTACATTTTATAATCTCTGATTTAACCTAGGCAAGGGACTCTATCATATTTTCCAATGAGCCAATGTTTACAGGTAAGGAAAATAAATTGCTGTGATAAACTTGGTTCAAAGTTCAAACCCCGTTGACCATTCTACCCGTATTAAAGTGGCTGTGTTAATCCCTGCAATGATTAGACAAGATGGAGTGTAATTTTGTTGGAATAAAAGTCATGTTCCTCTAACATAGCTTCTAAACCTTAAGGTGTTCTGAGCTTGTTGAAGCATTCTCCAAACTTGGTTGCTTCGAAGCTAACTGTGCTATAAATTTGATGGTCCATTGTCCACATATTTTTCTTCAGCAAAAATCAGACTACTACATAATAGTCTAGGCTCACAAAATAACATGGAACTTGGACAAACTTAACTGTGGAAAGCAATTTCACACCATCAAAGTTTAGAATTCCAATTTTATATCCTGCTCATCAATTCAAAACTTAGACTTTAACCTTGACAAGCGAGTGTGACGTCTTTTGTCCAGCAAGCCATGGTCAAGTGGTGAGGCAGAAAGATTGCCAAGATGATCACCTATTCTAAAATAACTGAGTTGATACAGGTCACAGTTAGACAAAGCTGAGTACAAACGGCTAGCAAATTTTAGCAGAATAGATAACTTCAAACGTGGCTTTAAAGCAGGAAGCCAAAAGGTGTTCAATTGTAATTGAATGCCATTGTTCTTTACAACAGCTCAAGTATCCCCCAAAACAGGGTAATTTCTTTCGGAAGAGAAAATACAGCTACACAATCTTGATTCACAAAATATCATGGAATCAAGGAAAAAAGAATACAAATCAAATGTAAACATAAGAAGAAGAAAAAAATCACCTTACCAAAGCTCAGGGTCCCAATCTTATATCTTGCCCTACATTTCATTAGCTTAAATTTAACCTCAACATATTGGACCATGTTTCAAAAGCTAAAATTTTAACTACCTATATTAGAGTGACGATGCTAATCCTGGTCACACTTACGCAAAGATTTGGAGCAAGTCCCAGTTAAATTGTAGCGGAATAGAAACCTCTTAAACATCAATCCCATGCAATGATTACAAAGACATTCTAGGCTTAAGGGTCCATTATTCATATTAGTGGCTTTTGACATTAAAGTTATTCGATCTGTGATGTTTTGTGACTTCTACGCCTAAAGTTCTTCCAAATTTGATGGTGAATTATCTGTCTTTAGTTGAATACAGGGTAAGTGGTCCAGGTTACATGTTAACTTTATAAGAAAAGGCTGCATTGCTTTTTCTTCAAATTATGATACTTTCACTGAACTAAGTTATTTGCAATATGAAAAACCTTATATTGTGGAAAACGGTGTTGGCAACTGATATAACACTGAATTTGATCTCAAAAGCCCAGTCCTTTAATCTTCAGCAACTGTGGTGGAGAATTTGGGGAGTAGCTTACCACAATGTTTTGTATAATGACGTTAAAAAGAGGCGAAGTAACAATTATAAAATATGTCTGAGTTTAACAGGAAAAGCATTCACCCTATCAAGGCTTAGGGTTTCAAATTAGTGTCTTTTTCTGCGTTCCAAAAGCCAAAAAATTAACCTAAATGAGCACAATTACATTTCAAAGACTAGAATATAACCTAGATAAGCACAACTTCATTTCGAAGATTAAAATTTAACCTAGATAAGGAACGCCGATTTAATACAGAGTCCAGATAACCGTAGGATAAAGGTAGGGCAGAAAGAGATTACCCCGATGATGACCTTGGTTCAAGCCTCACAAACCACCTATACTAGCGTCAAGGTGTGAATATAGACCACGCTTTCACAACACCCTGTGCAACTTCCGTGGCAAATTTTAGTGTAATAAAAATCCCTTAAATAACACATCCAAGTGGAAAGGTGTTCTAAGATTGATGGTGCATTCTTCGAGTTTAATGGCTTCTGAACTTAGAGGCGTTCTAAAATGATGGTATTCAATGACTTGCAAGCCAAAAAGCGTGCCAAAATGACGATACATTCACCTTGTTTAGTTGAGCGAGGGATAAATGATACAATTTGCCAATACAAAGTTTTAAACAAATACTGCATCAAATTTTCCTGAGCTGTGATCTCTATTTAAAATTCAGGAATTGAAAATTAGAAAACAAAAAGGTTTTAAAAATGAAGTAACCAGCAATAATTAATTTCAATATAACTCGCCTGTAATATGAAACCCTCGATCGTAAACAAAGACAGGATTGGGAGCCTGGTATTGCCTGCCAAGTCCTCTCAATTTAGAGCTTAACTGAAATTTTGGTGGAGATTTTAAGGACAAATTTGGCGCAGTTTATATATGTAAATTTCAGACTTCAGCGCTCTGCCTCTCCACCGAGTAATTTTGCTAAAATAACAAAGCCCGCGTTTCACGTGTGGAATTTCTCGGCATTTGAACCACTACAACGTGGCGAAGTGCCAGGTCGTCAAATTTTAGTGACGTGGCTGGCCACGACAACTTAATCCTGCTTTTCTGCGTCACTTCTCACCAAACAAAAACTGAAATTCGCTTTCGAATATACCTAGTCATGTTGTGTTTAAAACAATAAATAAACGTTGAAGTCATAAAACCATCCTGCGGTAATAAGAAGAAAGGAGAACTCCATATGTCTGGTGTTGGAGTTAATAGGTGGTTTATAACCGTGTAGGAGGCACCTAATAAAATGTTTGCTTAAAGCATGGGTTATTAAGCTTTGTATACCATTTTTTAAAAGAAAAATGAAGGATATTATATAAATTTAGAAATTGATTTTTTTTTTTAAATTTCAATTTAGATATATATAATTGGGTCTTATAAATAGATATGTTTATGTGGTCTTATAAATCTATTTTGCTAGCATATATATCTTTAATAAATCTACATACTAGCACTTGTATCCAAAGGAAGTTCAAGGATTACGCGATAAAAA
>VDFB02035545.1:0-37714 GCA_007258455.2 Sequoia sempervirens | reverse complement strand
CTATTCAATGGAGCTTAAAATATTTATTCATCCATCAAACATAACATATATCGGAAGAACTTAAAGAACCTTGGAAACATGAAAACATATTTTGATGAGCTACTTCCACATCCAAATATAGTATAAGTGTGGTGATAATAATATAGTAATCTTACATATGACAGAGTGGGAAGTAAGAAATGCATACATGAAATAAAGAAATCATACATTCTTAGTAGAGTTTCCTCCATTCAAAGGTTTGTAGTAAAAAATTCTCAGTAAATTATTGCACGAGCATTAAAAGTTTGAGCTAACAAAATAACCAAAAGCTACATTTCCTTTCTTTGATGTTTGACCTCCAAACACTTAATCTAAAATGGCAATGTCCATGCAAGTGACAATTTGCACCTTTGACCATATTTATTAATTAATTGAAAATAAAAATTGAACATGCTTTTTATTTTCAATTAATTAATAAATATGGTCAAAGGTGCAATCTGTCACTTGCATAGACAATTCCATCTAAAATGTATTTCATCATAGCCCAAATATTAGGATACATCAAATAGGTAAATCTGAGGAAGAAAACACAAACAAACCCCAGTTAAGTAATCTAGATTTTATGAGTCTAAAAGCAAAGTAACAAGAATATCCACCCTTCTTTGTACTGGAGGGGTAATTGCATAGACAAGGTTCAATTCACTCTTGTGCTTGCTCATGACATTGAAAACTTGAAACTATGAGGTGCCAAATTTGAAAAACATAGTCTATAAATGCAAAAAGGAATTCCTAAGGCCTCAAACGTAAAATCGGTATCTTGCTTAACCATGGCCTAAAAGATCATTACCCTTTACAATTTATGAATTTTACCAAACTTAAAAACTTGAAATTCTACTACCCTTCCAAGCCAATTTACTGAATTGTGATAGAATACACATTCTAGGAGGGAGTTTTGAGCATTGTTTTTGCAAGACAAAAAACAGAAAATAATTGTAAGAGGCATAAGAAAATTTTAACATTATTTTCCTTGGACACTTCAAAAAAAAATATGGGGGTAAAATATGTCTAGAGAATCTAAACATTCGATTTCGTTGCCTAATCCAAGTTAACATTTATTTTCTCCACATAATCAATTGATAATGTGTTGCCTTAATTTATAGGGAAGATAAGGTTTCCAAACACGAGCAACTAAAAAGAAAATACAATTTTACAGTGCATTGATGGTTTTGGAAAAATAGATGAAATAAGTATGATATATTGAACTTAGCCAGGGTTCAATTCAGGAAAGAAAAAGATATATTTATATTTATATAGAGAGAAAACTCTTTGCGTGTATTGTGCACCACTAAGTCATAAATCTAGTTGCAAGGGAAAATTTTAAAGCTAAAAACATAAGAATGAGAGGAAAATTTAACTGGCATACCTTTCCTTTTTACTCCTTTGTTAGGATCGAACCATGGTCTCCCATGGCTATGTTATATTTGTTGAGTGTGAAGTCCAACCGTTGCCCTTTCGTCTTCATCTTCTCATGACTCTTCATCCGCTTTGAAGAGAAAAAAAAAAAATCTTTGCTTGGTAATAGACAAAGATGAATTGTAATCTTGTTGTTGCAAAATAATAAGAGCTAGTTGCCCTGCTTTTCCAGTGGATGTAGCCATTACGGTGAACCACATAATTTGTCGTTGGGTGTTCTTA
The DNA here is from genome assembly GCA_007258455.2 of Sequoia sempervirens. NCBI lineage: Eukaryota > Viridiplantae > Streptophyta > Pinopsida > Cupressales > Cupressaceae > Sequoia > Sequoia sempervirens. Next base: position 36,040 of record VDFB02035545.1, on the reverse strand, counting down.
TTTTGTGTGTGTGTCCATAATTGCTCATATTTGAATTCTATTTATGTTCTAATTAGCTCTTTTAAAAATTAATAATCGGTATTAGAGCCTTGTGGTTTTCGATCTTTTGGCACGAAAGATTTGAGTTTGAGTGGGAGCCATGTCATTTGACAAAGGAAAGGTGGAAAGGTTCAATGGCCACAACTATCAATTGTGGAAAATACAGATGGAAGATTATTTATATCAAAAAGATTTGTGGTGATCATTACATGGTAAAGCAAAGAAACTAGCAACTATGGTAGATGAAGATTGGGACATTCTTGACAGAAAAGCATTGGGAGCTATCTGATTGTGTTTATCCCCAACAATGGTGTTTAACATATTGATGCAGGAGCATCCACGGTTGACTAGAAATCTTGCATCAACCAAAATAATATTTTAATTCAATTTCCTAAGGTTTTGTAGGTAATTATCTTGGTGAGGTAATTTGCAAAGTTATATTAAATTAAACATTAAATAATTGCCCTTTTTATTATTTTGTTGCAATTTTGGGGTGTGGAGACAATTTAGGGGGATTTTGAAAATTGTCTAGATAATATTGAAAAAAATTGGCAATAAATAATCTTGGGAGTAGATTTGGATAGATTTATAAGTTTGAATTATGCATTTAAAACTTCCTAAAAGAATTCATGAAAAAGTGGGCACCCAAGGTGAGTTGGCAAGAGTTACATGGGAAACAACCCTAAAATCTAGGAATGGACTCCAATTTTGGCGATTTTAGTGGGAGTGGGTTTATGAATGCATTTTTCAATATTATGGAATGTTTTTGGCATTGATTTTTGGGAGGTTTCTTCCCAACTTGGTCATGGTTTTTTGCTAGAGAAGTTTTAGGAGCCTATTTTTGAAGATTACAGGCAATTTGGACTTGATTTTGGTAGCCATTCTTGGCTAGATTGTTGTTACAAGTGTGGGTTTTCTTGGAGAAGGTGGAAAGGATGTTTTTTTATAGGTTTGAGGGTGTGTGGACAACAACAAATAGATTTGAAAGTTGTTTCTTTATTGCAACAAGAACTCCTCATTGAAGATTGCATATTAAAGGAGCTAGAAGCTACCGAAAGGGGATAGATTGAAGGAGGTCAATTTGTGATTGATCTTTGCTATTTGTAATAGACTTATATCAGTATTATTTCAGTTTGTAATAGTTTATATCAATCCATATGGTTGTATATGATGTATTTTCATTTTGGTAATAATTTCCATGTAATATAGAGAAAAGTTGAATAGTTAATGAATCAAACTGTTTGCAGATTTTTTTGGTGTTATTTCAAATGATTTTTGAGTTGAATCTTATGTTTTTGGGAGTTTACAATTGAGGGTTGGATTTTACTTCATCATTGGTATCAAAGTTAGTTGTTCCTGAGTGTGCGGGCAGAAGTGCCAATGTAAGGCAGTTTGCACCAGGACCTGCGAGTAGAGAGTGTGGAAAAGTGTTTGAAAAAATGTTTGGCAAGCTAGGAGAATTTTTTGTGATGAAGAAATAATTTCTAGAGACACAAATAGAAAATAAAGAGCCCATACAGAGGAGTAATTTATTCTAAACAAGGTGTAAAGTGAGCAAGAAATGTTGCAAATTCATTGTGGACAGCAGTAGTGATGGGCAAGGTCATTGATGTCACAACTTGCATCATTTAGTCAATCAATTATCAAACTGGGTGTGTCTTAGAGCTATATGTGATAAGGATGTTTGTAACGGACTTTTGGGGGGGTTTGCACTGAAAATAGTGACTTCAGGTGTCCATTTGGCTCCTTTAGGAGCTCTTCAGGAGCTGAACTTTAGCGACTAATTCCTAAGGACTAATTCTATCTTACCTCCTAACTTAAGGTTTTGTTGACTTATTTCTGATTTCATTTTACTTGATTGAGACCCACTCATGGAAAAGACTAACATTTATCTTAATTCTTAATCTAGAATTCAAAATTCTAATTTAATTCTAATTTACTTCTAAAGAAATCTATCATAGGATTTGTTGGAAAATAAATACTATTTTAAAGAATATAAATGAATTGCAAAGAAATAATGATTAATCTAGAAAACATAAATACTAATTTCCATGAACAATTTCCAACAAACTTCAATTCCATCTTTCCATAAGTTCCCATCATTGCTTCAATTTAACTGAACAGATAATCACCAAACTTAATTCTTGCAAACAACATCTAAAACTGATTATCTTAATAAACTTTATGATGAATCTAACAAACCATTCTAATTATGATAAACTAAACTTAAGAGCGATTCAACCACAATTGTTGAAAGTGATTCAAACTAACTTAACATTCTAGATTTAACATCTAACACTTCAGATTTAATATTCTTGAACAAAAATAACATAAAATCAAAAAATACCACACAAGATCAGTTCCTATGGTTGAGCGAGCCCTACTCTTCCTCAAGTAAGACCTCTTAACATAGTAATTCAAGTATTGATCAAATCGGGACGTAGAATAGATTATTGTAACCATTACAAGATTTCTTAGCTGAAAATTATCTAACTCCTATCTAAAACCAAAAACATGGATATTTATAACTATATCCTTATTAAATTCACAACACGGCGTTAACTGCCAAGATTCAAGGCATCCAAACTAAATATAAAAAATAAAACTAAAGCAGAACTAAAACAAGACTAAGAATAGACATAGAGAAATATGCTAGATTGACACTGGGACTAGAAGTTCCCAAACCAACTACAAAGAAGCTAATTTGGACTTGAGTGATTCATCATCCAGTTAGGCCAATCAATGGTGTGATTATCTTCCTTGATTAAACAAGGAGTTTAACTTCATCGTCAATCTTTTAAATACCCTAAATAAAACCTTAAGAAAAGAATACCAATTATGGCAGTAAAAGATTAACACTGCATAATTAACTCATCGATATCATCATGAAAGCAACACATTTAACATAAAAAAAATACCTCAAATATATCTACCAAATTAGCCAAACATAAAGCAAAGTAAGTAAATATATTAGTCTATAGTCTACCTCCAATTATGTTAATTAACAAAAATAACAAGTCTTTTAAACATAAAATGATTTATATGAGAGTATCTCTAAGCCTCTCATCAAGTAGCACCAATAATATTGTATCTAAAGAGATGGTAGACAAGCTAAAATTGAAAAGAATCAAGCATCCTAGCCCATACTACATTTCTTGGTTGCAAGGAGATTGTTAGATATGGGTAAGTGAGCAATGTGTGGTTGATTTTCAAATTCGTAGATATAAAGATGTTATTGTATGTGATATAGTACCTATGGATGTATGCCATGTTTTGTTGGGTAGACCATGGTTGTATGATCAAAGAGCTCTACATGATGGTAGGAAGAATACATATAGCATCATAAAGGATGAGGAAGAATATGTTTTGAACCCTTTGCGGGATAGGCAAGAGGAAGTGGCAAAAAAAGTTGTAGCAGATAATAAGGATAGAAAGGAAAATAAAATGGGAAGGGTTGAATCTTATTTTTCTTTTGGTATTGATATGTTTGCAAGTGAAACTTTGTGTGTAGGGAAGAAGAATGAAAAGGAAAATGTGGAAATCCTTGTTCAAAAGGATAAAGAGGGAAAAGAGGAGGAAAGTGCAGCGATGATTAAGAATGAAAAGAAAAATGTGGAAATCCTTTCCAATGTAACTCCTACCAACTCACCTTGGGTGCCTGCTTTTTCATGAATACTTTTAAGAAGTTTTAAATGCATAATTCAAACTTATAAATACTTTTAGGTGAATTTGGACTTGGTTTTGGTAGCCATTCTGGGCTAGATTGTTGTTGCAGGTGTGGATTTTCTTGGAGAAGGTGGAAAGATATTTTGTTACAAGTTTGAGGGTGTGTGGACAACAGAAAATAGATTTGAATGTTGTTGCTTTATTGCAGCAAGAACTCATTGAAGATTGCATATTAAAGGAGCTAGAAGCTATAGGAAGGGGATAGATTGAAGGAGGTCAATTCGTGATTGATCTTTGTTATTTGTAATAGAATTATATCAATATTATTTAAGTTTGTAATGGTTTATATCAGTCCATATGGTTGTATATGATGTATTTTCAATTTGGTAATGTTTTCCATGTAATACGAAGAAAAGTTGAATAGTTAATGAATCAAACTATTTGCGGATTTTTTGTGTGTTATTTCAAATGATTTTTTAGTTGAATCTTATGTTTTTGGGAGTTTGCGATTGAGGGTTGGATTTTAATTCATCACATATCTTAAGCAACAATAAGTTTTGATTTGATGAGTACGTTGAATAAATTGTATGAAAGCCCTCAACATCGAACAAGGTATTTTTGATGAAATGATTGTTTAACATGAAAATGGTTGAAGGTAGTTCTGTAGTGAATCACTTGAATGATTTTAATACTATTACAAGTCAATTATTCTTTGTAAAAATAGTTTTTGATGATGAGATTCAGGCTCTCTTAATTTTGAGTTCTTTTCCAAAAAGCTAGAATAGCTTGGTTATGGCAGTAAGTAACTCGATTTTTGGCTCAAATACATTAAAATTTGACAACGTTGTTGGTGTAATTATAAGCAAGGAATTGTGAAGAGCATGGGTGAGACTCCAACATTAGGTGATGTTTTAAGTGCAAAGGATAGGGGAAGATCAAAAGAAAGTGGGAAAAATCCAAGTGGTCTCAAGAAATGACAAGGAAGGTCAAAATCCAAAGGTAGAGAGACTGGTTGTTGGTATTGTGGCAAGCAAGGCCACATCAAAAATAACTATTGGTCTTTCAAGGAGGGTGAAAACCAACCAATAGAAGATGAACTAAATGTTGTATGTGAGGATTTTAGTGTTCTTGTTTTTACCTCAAAATAAAAAATAACAAATGTTTGGGTGCTTGATTCGAGAGCATCGTTTCATGCCACTTTGTGCAAGGAGTTTTTCAAAAACCTACAAATAGGTGATTTTGATAAGGTTCTTAGAAATAATGAATCTTGTGATGTTATTGGTAAAGGGATGTTTTGTTAAAGTTAACCAATGGAAATATTTGGTTGTTGCAAGATGTTAGATATATCCCTCAGCTAAAAAAAAATTGATTTTAGCTAGACAATTGGCTTCTCAAGAGTGTGAAACTTCACTTGTGGATCTAATAGATGGAAAGTAACAAAAGGGGCCTTGGTAATTGCTTGGGGAATCAAAATAGGCACCTTGTATATAGTAGAAAGTAACGTTGAAGGGGGGAGTTGTTCACTCCATGCCAACTCCTTCATTGAGTGAGATCTTGGCTACAAGAAAATAGGTTTTTAGACAGGTTAGATGTTGAAGTTGAATTAGTTGTTGAATAATTAAATAACATGTTGGAATCTAATCAAATGTGTATAGAAAATACATAAGAGGGACATGTGGAGTCTAATGCTTGTATTATGGATGTTAAGAATAAAGAGGAAGTAACCCTCAGATTTAAAGCTCTTGTTGCTAGTAAAAAATTTGGACAAGAAAACATTTTGTGTTCGCTTGTTGCAGATGCTTGTATTCAAGCTTGCCCCCAAGAATCCTATGAATTTGAATAAGGATAATGATGCTCAGAAAAGTGTAGGTGTGTACATGGAGCCTATTGGTGTGGAGGAGGAGAAGTCCCAAGCGGATGGTATAAAGACATCCAAGGAGGTTATTGATGTTTCTTAGGCAAAGGAACATGATGAGCCTAATGAAGAAGAAGAAGAGCATCATGAAGTTGCCAAAGAATTTTGGAAAAAACAAACTTGTCATCATTATCAGGAGCCACAAGTGCAATCTTAGGATTCTGGCATCTCACAAAACTCTAGGGGTCAACGTGAAGTGAAGAAAAAGTGGCAGTGGAATAGGGTCTTCGTTGTGTCTGAGATGGATAATTCTCCAGTAATCATCAATCCTTTTGAATTTGTTGCAACTATCAGAGAGTTTGTAGCAAGCAATAGAGTTTTTGTTGTTCAAGTTTCGAGTGTCGAGTCTAGTTTGATCAAGGTGGATATAGTAAGTGAAGCTAAAATGAAGGAAAATGGGTTTTGTAGCACCAGGAGAACTAAGCTTGTGTGTACCATTTTCCCTACTTGTTGCCAATTTGAGCAACTTGAAGCCCTTGTTGTGGTGGAATGAATGTATACAGGCTTATTATGTGCCATGGTACTAGGGATTGGCATCACAATGTGATTAGGAATGTGAGGAAAATGTATAATGAGAAGAAACTAAGGGTTTCTGAATCTCAACCAAAAAATTAGCTCTTTTTGGGTAATATACCATCAAATATGAAAGAAGAGGATCTTTTAAAAGTTGTGTCTAAGCAAGGACCTGGCTTTCTGCATGTAGAGCTAATAAAGGATATAAAGGACTTGAAAAGGAACCAAGGCTTTTCCTTTGTTGAACAAGCATGTGTTGAAAAAGCAATGAAGAATATGGTGCATTCAAAATTTAAGCTAAATGAGAAGGTTATAACAATTAAATGGGTATCCCATCAACGAAATTCTTCGACTAAAGCAGTTAAGTCAGTATATGTCCGTATTTTTCCATATGATGTGATAGAGGAACAATTAAAAGACCTTTTTGGGTGACATGGGGGGGTTATAGAAGTTGTTCTTTTAGAATAAAAGTCTGAGCAAGTGAAGTGGGATTTTGGTTTTGTTCATGCTACTGCCCTTAAAGCTATGGAGAAAATAGAGATATATGAGCTTGAAGGGCAGGAGTTGACAGAGGTAATGCAAGGGAAGTATGCAATGGACTAGTCAGTTGTTTTGGTAATTAAATAACAATAAGCTTGGAAAAGCAAGGGGAAAGCTCTATATGTTGTAGTACGGTTTGGACTTCAAGTGGCAGATTGTTGAGTGTGAAGTCCAACCACTACCCTTTTGTCTTCATCTTCTCATGACTCTTCATCTACTCTGAAGAGAAAACAATATATATTATTTGCTTGGTGATAGACAAAGATGAATTGTAATCTTGTTGTTGCAAAATAATAAGAGCTATTTGCCTTGCTTTTCCTGTGGATGTAGCCATTACGGTGAACCACGTAATTTGTTGTTGTGTGTGCTTATTCTATGTGTGTGTGTCTATAATTGCTCAGATTTGAATTTTATTTTTCTTTGATTAGCTCTTTTAAAAAACAACAATATTTTGAATATCTAAAAATACTTAGTCCCTCTTTTCTTTTTACAGAGAAGACCATAAAAATCCTAAAATTTGATGGTCACCTCTACCTATCACACAAAATTTTTATGGAGTTTTGATCATTTAACTACCTCTCAACTTAAGTTTAAAGAAGATTGCTTAAAAATTTGTATAATTTGTTAAGAATAATAAAATTGAATGTGGTTAAGATCCATCTTCCTTCTAATGTCACAAAAAATGCAAGGTGGATTTTCTAGATGAAGGTTGGCACAAGTTCAACTTCAATGGAGTAAATTTTTTGTTAGAGTAGCAATTTCAATGGAGTAGCAAAAGAAAATCTAGGATCATTGAGGTTGGTTGCATTTTAAGAAATCATGATGGGTTCTTAGTTGAGAAAATAACAAAAATATTGCTAGAAGTATGAATAATGAAGTAGAATTCCATGTGTTTATTAAGACTGCACATGAGAAAACATCTAAATATAAAAAAATTGCATAGTGAAGCAAATTCATTAATCACAATCAACACCCTATATAGATGTTGAAATTCCAACTAGAAAATTAAAAAAATTCTAAGGAAATGTAGAGAGATCCTGAACACACTTGAAGACTATAAGCTTGGCCATGTGTTTCATGAAGTGAATGGAGCAGTTGACAGACTAGAAAACATGACAGTTGAGATGACAAAGGACTATCATTTTGCCAACTCTTTTGGTGCATGGCAAGATATTGCAGCTGATCTCTCATCCTTCTTATCTCACTTGGAGTAAAGGAATTTAATTAGATGGAAGAAGAATTTATGGCTCCATGATCTTAGCTACCAAATGGAAGAAATAAGGAAGAAATAAGGCCATAAACTAGTTGTTTTGGTTGCATCTCATTTCACATAGAATGGACACCAAAATTTGTCTCCAAGCAAAGAATCATTAGATAGTTTTCAGAGGTGAGGAGTCAAATTTCAAGTTGAAGAAGGTGTTGCATGCAATAAAGTTGGTGTGTCTTTCCACCTCCCATAATCATAGGGTAAATGTGAACATTTCCTCCATGTTTGTGGTAGTTATTTTGGATGCAAGAGAGGTAAAAGAGGATATTTAGACAATTATATACTTGATCATCAAACCCTCATGGTGTTGCAATATAAAAAAGATTATAGATGATGTTGTAATTAGTCTAGGCTTTCATCTAGATAGTGGGAAATGACTTTTGATCAAACCACATTTTTTTGGCCCATGGATAATTTTCATCATCAAGGCATTGGAAGAGGACAATAATGCTAGCCATCACAAAGCAAAGTGGGACATTGAATTATCGAAGGTGGTTGCAGGCACTTCCATTTCATTAGAGGTCAAGTGGTTCTTTATGTTGGCATCTAACAACTCAAACTCGAATGGTGGTGAAGCAAAAGAAAGTGGAATCTCTACTAAGGTTTAGGGATAGGTTAGGATAGTTAATTATTATAAGATAGATTATTATTGTTAACAGTTGTGTTTTTTATTTATACTATTGTTATAGTTAGGACTCTCTAATGGAGATGTCCAAAAGATGTATTTTTGAATTTTGATAGTAATTATATAGATATTTTAAATATATTTTTCTAAAACCTAATTTAAATAATTTTGTTTATTATTTATATTATTTTAATATTTATTTGAGAATTATTTTTATTTTAATAAATTATTCATACTAAAATAAACAATACAACACATATAAATATTTATAATTTAAATAGAGTAATTTCAATATATCTTATTCTATTTAATAATTATTAGTTTTAGCTACTTATTGTTTAATTTCTTATTTAATAAAGCATCACTAGTATTATGTTTATTATCAAATGACATCATTATTATTAATTTATAATTTTTATTATTAAATATTAATTATTTGATGCGTAAATGGTTGTGAATCTAAGTTAAGAAGTTTTATGTACACAATCACCATATGAGTCTTGTAATGTCAATATAGATTAATTATGTTAACATAAATCTTAATGAAAATACATATATAATGATAAAATTTGTATATTTGTGTTATTTTTTATTTAATTTTATATATGTTTTGGGGAGATTGTAGAAATATTAATAAATAATTTGTACAAATTTGAGTTCCTTTCTTTATTCTTATGATTTATATATCTTATGTATTTATCTCTTCCATATTCATATGATGTATACATATCTATACACCTACCCTTATATCACCCTTATACTTGCACATCCCTATAAATGTTCCATCTCTTTGTCTTCTTAATGTTAAATGTTGATGTCCTAATTACATTAAGTTACACACATGTTTTTAATTTGAGGATTAAAAATTATTGAACTTTTTTCTTGCAAGGCTCAATTAAGTATATTTTCATTAGAATTTTTTGTTGCGTTCTTGTATTTAAAGGCATTTAGAGGAGTTCATTTACTCATATTTAGTGTTTATATTTATATCTAGATAATTGTTAGTTATAGCATTGAGTGCAATTTTTGTCTATTTATATTTCAACATTATTTATTGCAATTAATCAGAATAAGTTCTACAACTCGTTCATTAATTAATCTAGGTTGATTCCTTATGTGTATTCATTTCATTAATTAGCCTAAAGTAATCCTAAATAAAAGTTCATTTTCCTTTGCAATATCATACAATGTCTTATCAATTATACATGCAAATAGTTTATTTGATATTATTTAAAATATACTATTGTCTACAATATAAATTCACATAAATATCTTAAAATAAAATTCATGATTATTATAAAATAATAAAGAATAAAATTAGGTAGTCAAGATATGCTCTTCTTAACCTTGTATCCTTAAATGATTCACTTTATATCTATTAAAAATACACTATTAATGTATCTAATATATTCAAACATAACTTTGAGCATACAACATGGTTGATGATGTGTTTTTAATGGTATCATGGATAGTCGTGATTTTATCATATGAAGATAGCTTGCATAAAACAAATGAACTACATTTACTATTACAATTAGGAGTAAATTGATCAATTACAAAAATTAAAAAATCATTCAAGAACAATTTTATATTCTAAGTTAAAAATATATATTTATTATAACTATGAAACACAAGTTGCTAAATTAATAAACTTAAAAAACTAATAAAAGGAGGTCTAATTGGCTATACTAAGGTTTCTTTGCTTTGTAGTGTGTGTGTCATATTGCAGGTTTCAGTGGGATCCTTCTAGCACTTGTTTGTATTTATTGTGGTCCTTTTGCCTTTGTCAAGCCTGAGGGCCTTTTTTTCACCCCTTCAAATGGCCTCAACTCTATATTACTCCATTATTATTGTTAGTAGAGTTGAAATATTGACGACAACATCCCACAGCTCTCGTGCTCAAATGACCTAGGAAATTCACCCTAAAGGTGTTTCTTGAGGTAAGTCCCTTGACCCACCTCTAGATATTGTCTTTTTGATTCTAGAGTTTGATGAAGCCTAAAAAATTCTTGAGAATTTTATTATGGTTGGATATTTTGTGGGAAGGATCCCCCTTGAAAGTGTACTTTGTGAATAGATTAATAAATCATGGACCCCACATGGGATTTGGCTTGCTGCCATACAAAACCTCACAAAAGGTTTTTTATTTTTTCATTTTGTTGAATCCAATCATGCCCAGGTTGTTCTCACCTAGGGCCCATGGCTTGTATGTTCCTCTCTCCTCATGTTTAAACCTTGGACGTGTGACTTTTCCATTGCAAATGAAAAGTCCCTTTATGTCTCAGTTTGGGTTGAATTCCAATGCTTACCTCTACCTTTCTAGAACTTTAAGTTATTCGGATCGCCCTAATTGTTGTGTTTATGTTGAGGATGACCTTTCAAAGGACCTCAAAAAGGTAGTGGATATTTAAATCAACTAGACTCATTTCTCCTAGAGAATTTAGTATATTAATCCCCTAAACACTTGTTATCAATGCCAAGCATCTGATCATAAGATCAAGGATTGTCCACTGGTTTCACAACATCCTAAACCCACTCCTCAACCCATTTTTGAGTCACCACCTCCTACAAAGGAGGAGGTTGGTTGTTATATAGTGGTTAATTTCAAGACCAAGAGTACTAGCACTTCCAAATCTTCCCCCAAACCCTCAAGGCAAGGGGTTTTGGTTCCATAATTTTTGAAGTCGGTTGACACAACTATGTTGGACATGGTAACAAATTATAATTCCTAGCCTATTTTGATCACAACATTTGGTTGGGAAAGCTCAACATACCTCTCCACATGTGGTAGCCTAAAGGAGATCTTGTATCCCATCAAAACATTTGGAAGAAGGAAAGTTTGTGTCACAACTCGAATAGCTAAGCCAACTCAATGTTTGAATTGGTAGCTATGTTACTCATGACACTATGGTTCAAAATAGTTATTCTACCAGGTTAATAGGATGAATAATGAGGAAATGCCTCTTGATTGTTAAATGAATTCTATTTCTTGGAATGTGAGGGGTCTCACGGATCTCCCTTAGAAATAATTTATTTGAGATGTTTGTGCTAAATTCCCAGAATTAGACATTATCTACCTTCAGGAGGTTGGTGCTTGGTTATTTTATTTTTGTTGCATGTCATGTCATTTTGCCTTCCATTTTTTCTCTATGTTCTAACCATGAGATTGGCCAGGTTGGAGTTGTCACTTTTCTCTTGCCTAAGTAGCATCAAATTTTGGGGTATCATGGATGTGATCCCACTAATTAAGTTGTTTGGGATTTTTTCTATGTGAATAATAATTCCTTTGGGATGATGTTGAAATATTTTCTCTCTCACATTGGATAGTTGATTCAATATCACCCACCACTTGGATCTTGTGTGGGGATTTTAACATGATCAAAATACCCCACAATAAATGTGGCATTGTGCCCATGTGTTGGACAAGAGGCAAAAGAGAGGCTTGGTTTTATATGTGTAATAAATTGGGTCTTTTTGACCCTAATTATATTCATCATCTTGACCATTCACCTTGGTACATCTTGACCAAATTATGATCTAGGACTAACAAAGTTTTAAAGTGGCTTGATCATGCCATGATTTCAAACCATTGGTGGAAGTTGTCTTGTCTAACTACTTTCCCATATGGTTTTACATTGAATGGTAAGTTGCAACTCCCAAAGCTATAAAGAGTCAATTCTTCCTTACACGTATATTTTCTCAATCACAAGGCCACATCTTCTTGTATCCAATGTGTTTAGCATCTTGAGCCACGTCCCCTACAAGGAATTGGATGGATTAAGTGATGGAATGACATCATAACCTTTATGTCATGGTTTCTTCGCATCTACAGGCATGCTAACTAGCTTATTTTTTTCATTGCTCATATGATGCCACTACCCAAAAGCTCCACCTTGCTACTGACACTCTATAAGCTCAACCATTTGATTCCACCACACAATTTCGGTTGTCCCAACTATGACAGTAGAAGAAAATTTAAGATGCCTATATTGCTCATAGTGCTCAGATCAAAGCCAGGTTTTATTGGCTTAAAATTGGTGATAAAGTTTTGATGGATTTGTTTTAGCTCTACGGGCTCACCAATCCTCTCATACCATCAAGAAAATTTATGGAGGGCATCAACTCTTACATGATTTGCCTAATATTCTCCAATATTTTATTTGATATTATGAGAATGTGTTTTCTACCCAAGAGTATACTTATGCAAGATAAGTTTCTTTGTAACAATATCTTGAGGCTATGTCTTGTCATATGTTGAATGCTCAATGCATTCTTTGTGACCAACTCCTCACCCTTGGTAATCTCAAGGAAGATTTTTTTCTATGGCTAGTGATAAGGCTCTAGGACTTGATGGCTTCCCTTGCAAATTTTATAAATCCTATTGGGATAAGGCTAGTAGCGACTTGCAAAATGTTTATGTTGAAGCCATACAAATTAGGTCATTAGGCAATTTAACCTACAAAGGTAACATCAAATTCATACCTAAGACTAGCAACCTAGAAGATATCAACAATTAGCACCCTATCACTCTATTGAATTTCTCATACAAGATAATTTCCAAAGCGTCATCCCTTAAGTTGCACTTGATGTTGTCACTTATTGTTAAACCTAAGAATCTACTAGTTTTACTAAATCTAGATTTATTCTAGATAACATTATAGCAGTTCAAGAAGGAATGAAATGGGCCCAAAATTCTCAGCGAGCTTTTATTTTAGTCAAAATCAACTTTGCAAAGGCTTATGGTTGCATTGAATGGCCTTTCATATTAGCCATGCTCCAAGTGCATGGTTTTGGCCTATGATTCATCCATTCAATTCAAATTCTTTTCACTGATGATTCTATCGACATCACCATTTCTAGTCAGCAATCTCCTTCTTTTGGAATTTTTAGGTCCATTAGAAGGGTTTCCCTCTTTCCCTAGCTCTCTATGTTTCGATTACAAAAGGTCTTGGATACCTCCTTACTCAAGTTATTTACCAATCCTGTGTAAAGGGGATTTTCCTTCCCAATTTCGTGCAACAACTTCTTAATGGCCATTTTTCTGACTATTTATTTCTCACTCTTCATGAGGAAGAAGATAATATCTAGAATGATCTCAAGTTCCTTGACATTTTTTTAAGTCTCTCATCCAACATATAATGGCATAAGACCTTTTGTTACAAGAAATCATGTTTTTCTCAAGCCTGCCTAGCTAGTCTCTTTCTATTGGAAATGGACTCATCCTGGGGAAATTTTTCAATTTATGGGCATCCCTTTTTCTTTTCATTTCAATCCTTCCAAGCTTTGGAAATTTGTGTTGGTGAGAATCAAGAAGAAACTTCAATATTGGATCACCAAGCCTCTCTTGTTGGCTAGTAAGTTTCAAATTTGTTCCAAGGTATTGATGGCCACTCATTTTATTATTCCTCATGATGGGTCCCCTACAAGGCTTCATACTTGAAGATTGAAAATCTCCTTAGAGACTTTCTCTAAGCTTCCAACGATGGGCATAATGGCTTTCATTGGGTGGCATGGGAATTTTGTTGCTTATCATGAGAAGTCAAAGGTCTTGGATTGATCTCTATTCATCAAAAAGGCATTGATTTGTGTGCTAAGTGGATAATTATGGCACTCACTAGCAATGAGGCCTAAAAAATTCTTTTTTGCCATTACATTGGCATAGGCATTCCCCATGGTCGACCATCCTAAAAGGGCCTAGATATTGACACTCTTCTCAACATGAAGGAATTAGTTCTCATTCAGGGCACCTTTAATATCAAAATTGTTTGGAAGGTCTAGGAAGCTATCAAACCTTGGCTTCATTGGGCTAGGAACGATTTTCATAATGGTTTATCCATTAATCAATACTCCCTTTGGTGATATCATCTCTCTATTTCTCAAGGGAGGTTGTTCGCTATCTTACCTTAGACTTGGGATTTGAAATTTTCCAAAAGATGAGTTAGAAATTTTCCAAATTTCATCCACCCAACCACCAAGAATATTATTCCTTGGTAAGATTTCAAGCTAAAGTATAGATTTTTTAACCAAGATCAAGATACTTACCAAATATTCCTTTATCCCATACCTCTAAAGTAGTTTCATAAGCTAGGTGTGTTTTGTTTCAAACCTTCATGGAAGGACTAGAAATTGTTTCCAGATACTCCATTTTAGAGTTATAGGTCCTCCAAGGGGTATTCTTGGCTATCTTACCACATGCATATGGTTGATCAACCTTTTTTTTGTCAGAAGCTACATTTGTCTTGTGGGATATGGTAAAAAAGATTCTAGGGTGTTTCAACTATTTGATCAAGCCTAAGTTGGCTCACTTCACTTGGTGTTTGTTGTACCAAAGGCTTCTTATGAGTAACCATCTTTCTCACATGAACATTCCCAATCCAAATTATAATTTTTTTGGTCAAATTGAGTCTCTCAAGTACCTCTTCTAGTTTTGTGCTCGGGCTCAAGAAGCCTAGAATTGGATTCATGACTTCTTCAGGCCTTTTAGCTTTTCCCTTTCTCATGGCACATGGTTCTTCTTGGTGATTGGCCTATCCTCCCCCAAAAGTAAACCTAGATATGACACACTTTTAGGACTGTGTAAATCTTATTAAGCATTTGGAAAGATAAAATGTTGTATATTGTTTAATCACAACATTAATGATAAATATTTTTCTTTGTATTCTAAATCTATTATTTTCTCTAATATTCTTATGCACATTTAGGTGAAAGCAAGTAAATTTTCACTTGAATTTGTATATCTCTAGGAGTTTCTAGATCACTAGGGTAATGCCCTTACACTTTGCTCAAGTTCCTTTCAACTCCACTTCTCCTTGTGAGCATTGGCATGGGTGTAGCCACTCTTCCTAATAGGAAAAACATGGAGATCATGGTCTTGATTGCATGGTCCAATGCCTTAGAATCCCAATGAATTTTCTCTTGTGGAGGATGTTATCAACCCTCATGCCTACACTTTCCTTGGTAAGAAACTAGTTAGTTGGACGCTAAAAAATGTCCTTGTGTTTTGATTGCCATCCCTCCAATTCACACTGGGTTGAACCCGTTGGAAGACTGAAATCACTGAGAGGGGGGGTGAATAAGTGATTTATAAAAGTCACAAAATTTTACAAAAAATAAGAATTTGTGTTTGCTCTTGAACCAAGAAAACAAATGATAGTTTGTGAAGTAGACTTGGCTTGTGTATCAACTAAGCATATGAATAAGACATTGGTATGAATAGACTTAAATGAACTATTTGTGCTTTCACTTGAATGAAATTTCATAACATTAACAGGACATCTTTAGTGTAAACATTTGCATAAATGAAAAGACAATCATTCAACTATGAACTGATAAGGACAAACATCACAATCTATCCATATTATCATAACAAAGCAATGAAACTATAAGATCATGAATTTGACGAGTGGAAAACCCTCCTGGGTAGAAAAACCACTCCAAAATAATGCCTTACTGACTTATATAAAACCACTATTTACAATGCCTTACAGGCAGAATTTAGAGCACCCACTCTAGGAGCACCAACCCCTTACAAATTTATAGCACCAACTCCATTACAATGCAACACAATTACAATATTCTATTAGAACCCTAGAAGTGCAGATTTTGCAACCCTAGAATTTCAATAGAAGACTATGAATATCCTCTTTAAGCACATTGAAGAATGTTGTATGAGAATGACATCTTCTTGAAATACAATAATATAAGAATCATAATAAATATTTTCAATGCAATACAACTTTTACACAAGGTGCATGATGCTTCATATTCCTCTCTCTTCTCAGAACACATAAAAGTTCCTGAGAATGATCTTTTAAAGATATTCAATACTACCAACTATTGTACACAAATTTGTTTTAAAGATAAGTCTTATAATCTCATCTTCTTTTAGTAACCCCAAATAAAAACTTGGAATCATCTTTTTAAAGCCACTATGAATGAGTAGTTTCAACAACTGTAAACCATCTTGGGTTAGGGTTACTTGAGCTTTCAACTAACATTATTCAATTTAAGTAAGAAATATAATCTCAAGTAACAAACTTACAAAGAAACTGTCGGGAACCACAGAAGGGTTTGCATAATACCCAATGACTGAAAATCCTCATTAACCACATAACCCATAACTTTCAAATGATAGAATATAAAACAATTTCATTCTTTGTTTTTCAAAAACAAATAATATAGGATTCTTTTGATACCATTAATCAACTATTTTAGCATGAAAAACTCAAGGAAAAATTGAAAGTATGCGAAGGTTTTGCTTTCACCTGTTCATGGTGGGAGAAAATGAAACAAATACCATAAAACACTATTGAAGACCATCGTAACTATCAAGCTGAAAGGTAGACCAACTTCCATAGTTGCAGCTCATACTAGCTCATAGCTAGCATACCAAACTCAAAGCCAAATAACAAAATGTTGAGCCTTTCTTACTTCCAAAAAGCTCATAGAAACCAGAACATAAACCTTCAATGTGTCAGCTATGTGAAGACACCAAAAACCTACAAATTATCATGCACTCCATGGCGGCAAGGGTTCCATACTTAGCCATGATAAAGAACCAACAAAAGTATTTTTCCCTAAACTTTTGTCAATGTGAAGACTTTACAAAAACATGATAACATTTGAAATCCAATACACTTTAAAAAAAACATCATAATGATTTGGATTCTGGTGTCAAAGAAATAATAATGTCGACATCATTATGGTGTGGAGAAAAACCTATAATGAGTTGTCACTACATAAGCTGCTGAGTATGACAGTTTAAACAAAGAACCTGATACCATATTGCCAACCAAATAATAATAGCACCACAATATGACTTTTAAATGAAGTCACTTCCCTTGTTCAATAAAAGTGCAAAGAGACCCGATATCTCAATTTCAATGTGACCTCTTTCCTTTTAACAAAGCAAACAACCTTTATAAATGTGAAATATATGAATCGGATAAAGACTTCATATACCATGTATACCAATCCATGTGTCATAGACAGTGACACCAAGGTAATGTGAAAGAGCCATGAAGATATGAAATGACAAAACCATTTGAAGAATGTATAACAACCTCATATACCAATGATGCCATGAAGATATAAGCAAATGAAACAAGTACAACACACTAATATCAAATGCCAAGATCAACTTGATAATGATCCAATATTAATGAAATTTAGATTAGACTAATAACTAAATAATATACCTATGACAAGAAACAAGGAAGGATCATCTTGAAAGTGAAACCATCCTGTCAAAAGGATAAACACAGTCAAACACTGTCAACATCAGCATAATCATAAAGACTGAAAGAATATCATGCAGAGTAGATCCAAAATTGAACATGTAATGAGCCTTGCTCAAACTGACCATAATTTGCCCCAATTTGCAGACTTGTAATTTCATCAAACACTTGGTATGCAATGTGGAGGTGGTTGATATGTTGTTTTCAGTTTGTTGTTTGATGCAAGAATGAATACCGAATGATTTTGGAGGCTAAATAAACTTCTGTCACTACTATGTAGACTTTAAGATGAATTAAAAAGCTCCTATGCAAGTCAAATGCTTCTAATGAAGAACTAAGTACATGACATGCATCTATAGTCATGAGGCATTTTATCAAACAGTTGGCTTACAACCTCATACATTATTCAAATGACCATTACAACAATATATAACTCTCAGCTGATGATAGCTTTTTATTGAAATGCAATCCCTTCCATAATGATGACAATGAAAAATCCCAAGACTCTTGGCTTATAATGGTGTTCAAAAGATATACCAAGTCTGATGCAAGTAACTAGCTATAATAGCCTGCTTGTTTGAATTTATCAATGCAAAGTCTTCAAATTACAATGGTAAATCTGATTACCAATAATCTCCTATAGCTGTAGCTGATGACAATGATTATTGCTCTAAAATGGACTGAAATTTTCAATATAATACTGCTGAGAAGACCTATCTAAAATGCATCACAATAATTGTAATGAACCTGGTAATAGTACAACTGCTTGACAAAATAATTTGATTCTTCTTCTTGTTGTAGACAATGCCTTCCAAATGATTGTGTCTTGCCTCCTTATGCCACAGCCTTCCCCTATGAATTTTTTTCTTAAATTTAATTCTCCTTTAATGCTGAAATCGAATTTCTCCCTTAGCCGTCCCTCTCATATGTTCTTAGCTTGTGTTCTTTGATTGGTAGAACCACAAGAACCGTCCTAGCAACTCTAGCAATTACGTCCACCCTTTCTTAGTCCAAGCGTTGCCACTATATGATGAAATCGTTGCTAAATGAGGCAACCATGAGTCAAGTCATGGTCTTTTTTCAAGCTGATCTTTATGACTGTAAAATAAGACCAGGATATATCTATGATCTGAGATGCGAATCAACCTCTTGTTATCACAAATTGATGAAAAATGCAATGCTCCAAAGATGTCTCCAACGTCTCCAATCAAATCTTCAACAAAATTGGCCAAAGGCCACAAATTTTGTGCAAATGAGAAGTCTGAAGTAACCTCTCCCACAACTGCAATAAATCAAGTGATATTTCACACCCTCAAAATTTCTATCAATAGGAAGTTTCTATTTCCTATGATAAGAAGCAATCTACAGAAACCCTAGGCTCCACAAGATGAGACAACAACAACAACATCCAAATCTGCCTGCCAAGAATGAAGCCCAAGACGTCTATTTATTCTTTTTTCCCCGATTTCTCCAGAAACTTCTAGAATATTATTTTATTTTATTTAAGTGACTTTTATTTAATATATTTAAAAATTGAGTCACTTTATTAAATTAATTAAATATAAG
This sequence comes from Sequoia sempervirens, assembly GCA_007258455.2. Taxonomy (NCBI): domain Eukaryota; kingdom Viridiplantae; phylum Streptophyta; class Pinopsida; order Cupressales; family Cupressaceae; genus Sequoia; species Sequoia sempervirens. The sequence continues at coordinate 16,673 of VDFB02035545.1, read as the reverse complement.
GTCACCTTTTAATTTTAATTTTATTTGATAACCTTATAATTAATTAACTTAATACCACTTAATGGTTTAATTAAAGTAACTAATAAGTCATCCTCCTGAAAATCATTATTTTGGACAACTTAATTAATTAAATTAATTAAATCAAATTACCTCCAAAAATGGGGACATTACAATCCGCCCCTCCTGAAATTGCTTGTCCTCAAGCAATTCACCACCTGGATCCCACAAGAAGAACTGCATAATGTCCCTGTCATCACCAAACAATTCCTGTAACATTTGCACAAACTGAAACTGTCATACCAACTCAATACCATAACCAAGTGCTGCAAAAGTATAAGCCTCAAGTGGAAGCAAGCCAAGAGACTGATCAACCTTGCCTCCAAACTTCGTACAAGATAAACTATTGTCCAAACTTTCCATCACATGTGTACCTGAATTGTGCATCCTGAATAGGTCATGTACATGAGAATCAAAAATGAAGTTGTAAGCATTCCTCACCATGTACACCTCGGAAATCTCCTCTATGAGTCCCGTTTGCAATCCCGATGCACTAGTAGGATCACAAATACTATCAACAATGCTCATCTCAAGACTGGAATCAAGAGAGCTATCATCATCCAAGCCATAGAGTGGATTGTCATATGACCAAGCGGCTTCCACTTCGAACAATGGATTGAGAATCATCTCATGTTTCTCCTGAATCACCTTCCTTTTTCTCTTATTGTCTAGCCCTCTGATAGAATGCAAGCCTCCATCCGTAATACCCCTCAATACATGCCTCCTACCATCAACCTCAAAAGACATTTCCATCTTAGGTACATCGAGGGTAAATACTCCCAAGTCCTGGAGCCACTTCATTCCCAAAACTATGTCCATCTCTCCCATGTTGACCACATAAAAATCTGAATGTAACTCATAGCTATTCAATTTCAAGGTGATATTAGCAACCTTTCTGGTGCATGCGAGGGTATATCCATCCACTACTCGAACTCTGAATCCATCAAAATCCTCAACCTGAAGTCTGCACCAAGCTACAAAATCTCCATTAATAAAGTTATGTGTCGCACCAATATCAAGCATAGCGATGCAACGCTGTCAATCAACTATCCCTATGAACCTGAATGTAGTCTCATCCTGAACATTGGCAAGAAATGCCATGGGAGCAGAAGTCTTCTCATCCTGATCAAGTTCTGAAGCAACCTGCTAATCCACATCATCAGAATCGGAGTCCTCAAAGTATGCCCACATGAAATGGTTTGCCTTGCCCTTAGGCCTCAAAGGGCAATCATGATCCTTGTTGTAAGGCTCCTTGCACCAATAGCATAATTTCCTCTTCCTCAACTCTTCTCGTGTCTCCTCATCCATCATAGGTGCTGATTTCTTTTTCTTGTTTGATTGTTGAGGAGTCTCATTGCTTGTTGAAGGGATTTCCTTATGCAAGCTCTTGCTCTTTGGTGCTGCAAACTCCATGCTCCTAGCCTTCTTCATTGCCTCCTAAAGAGTAGGAGGATCAAAGGCTTTTATCCATCCTCTCATAGGCTCCAATAAGCCCTCCATAAATAACACCACTAGTCGTCTCTCTGAGATGTTGGGAACCATTACTGACAATCTCTGAAAGTCCCCAATGTAGTTCTCCAAACTCCCAACTTGCTTGAGTTGAGCCAAATCTCTGAAGTATGATTCTGGGTCTTTCTTGTCAAAGCGTTCCACCAATCTATCCACAAACTCCTGATAAGATGTGATCTGATTATGCTGCAATGTAACTAACCCATGATACCACCATTCGTGCGCTGCACCCTCCAAATGCAAAGTGGCATACTTGATGGCTTCCTCTTCTGTCATGGGTCGAAGAGCCAAGAAAGTATCCAACTTATGAATCCATGACTGTGCAGTAGTCTTGCCACTTCCATCAAACATGGGCAAAATAAGTTTATTAGTAGCTTGCTTAAGATCCTTATTCTAATTCTGGGGTCTCCTCTCCTGTCGAGACCTATAGTAGTCCATCCTTGTTTGAACAAAATGATCAAAATGCATGAGCTCTCGAGCTCCTGGTGTCAATAGTTTCCATTCATCATGAGCAGCCATATATGCATCAGCAAAGGTAGGCTCCTCAACATCTTCAACATTCTCTTCTACTGCACGTTCTTCCCTCAAGAAGGTGGGTCATGTAGGTCTATCTGCAGTGCGAGAAGATGCTCTTTGTACTCTCCTTGAACCTGCTATGCTCCTGTCATCTTCATGATCTTGGGGCTGCCTCCTAGGTAAGATCAACTGCTGTAGAGTGTTTTCAAGCCACTGAAGTACCCCAGATACCTGTTGTTGACCATCCCTTAGACCCCTCAAAGTATCAAGTACCTCTCTATCATCATCTCTTCTTCCATTTCTAGGAGGACTTCCCTCTCTTCTTTCCTCCATAGGACCACCAATCTCTTTGTGTCTTGCTGCAACAGCTGCTGATAAAGTGTCTTGCGTTTGTTTTCTTTCTTCTCTAGCTGTATATCTCTTGGTCCTGTCACTTTGTTGCATAAATGAAGACAATTTCTGACCCAAAGGATGGCAAGAAACCACTCTGATACCACTGTAATGAGCCTTGCTCAAACTGACCACAATTTGCCCTAATTTGCTGCTTGTAATTTTGTCAAACACTTGGTATGCAATGTGGAGGTGGTTGATATGTTGTTTTCAGTTTGTTGTTTGATGCAAGAACGAATACCTAATGATTTTGGAGGCTAAATAAACTTCTGTCACTACTATGCGCACTTTAAGATGAATTAAAAGCTCCTATGCAAGTCAAATGCTTCTAATGAAGACCTAAGTACATGACATGCATCTATAGTCATGAGGAATTTTATCAAACAGCTATTTACAACCTCATACATTATTCAAATGACCATTACAACAATATATAACTCTCACATCGATAGCTTTTTATTGAAATGCAATCCTTCCATAATGATGACAATGAAAAATCCCAAGACTCTTGGCTTATAATGGTGTTCAAAAGATACTACCAAGTCTGATGCAAGTAACTAGCTATAGCAGCCTTGCTTGTTTGAATTTATCAATGCAAAGTCTTCAAATTACAATGGTAAACTGATTACCAATAATCTCCTATAGCTGAGCTGATGACATGATTATTGCTTAAAATGGACCGAAATTTTCAATATAATACTGAGAAGACCTATCTAAAATGCATCACAATAATTGTAATGAACCTGTAATAGTACAATTTGACAAAATAATTTGATTCTTCTTCTACAGACAATGCCTTCCAAATGATTGTGTCTTGCTTCCTTATGCCACACCTTCCCCTATGAATTTTTTCTTAAATTTAATTCTCCTTTAATGCTGAAATCAATTTCTCCCTTAGCCGTCCCTCTCATATGTTCTCAGCCTTTGTTCTTTGATTGGTAGAGCCACAAGAACCGTCCCAACAACTCTAGCAATTACATCCACCCTTTCTTAGTCCAAGCGCTACCACTATATGATGAAATCGTTGCTAAATGAGGCAACCATGAGTCAAGTCATGGTCTTTTTTCAAGCTGATCTTTATGACTGTAAAATAAGACCAGGATATATCTATGATCTGAGATGCGAATCAACCTCTTGTTATCACAAATTGATGAAAAATGCAATGCTCCAAAGATGTCTCCAATCTCCAATCGATCTTCAGCAAAATTGGCCAAAGGCCACAAATTTTGTGCAAATGAGAAGTCTGAAGTAACCTCTCCCTCAGCTGCATATTTCACACCCTCAAAATTGCTATCAATAGGAAGTTTCCGTTTCCTATGATAAGAAGCAATCTGCAGAAACCCTAGGCTCCACAAGATGAGACAACAACAACAACATCCAAATCTGCCTGCCAGAATGAAGCCCAAGATGTCTATTTATTCTTTTTCCCCGATTTCTCCAGAAACTTCTAGAATATTATTTTATTTTATTTAAGTGACTTTATATAATATATTTAATTTAAATTGATAACCTTATAATTAATTAACTTAATACCACTTAATGGTTTAATTAAAGTAACTAATAAGTCATCCTCCTGAAAATCATTATTTTGGACAACTTAATTAATTAAATTAATTAAATCAAATTACCTCAAAAAATGGGGACATTACAGAACATCATGGATATCCTGAAAGTGAAGTAGCATCAGTCTGAAATCAGAAAATGAATAGTCGTGAATATCCTGAAACTCATGTCCATAAAAGGATTCCACAAAGTATCATTAACATGTCAAAGATACATATCATTCAAAGATAGACTGACCATGGGCAACTGAATACACCATTTGCATATCATGGGAACCAAACAACCTAACAATCAATGAGAGAATGCATCTTGCATTATATGCCAACCAACCAATCAACACCCTCAAAACCAAACTGCACATCATGTAGCTTGTCAATGCCAATCAAAGAACACCATTATAAAAACCAGTTTTGTCATCAAGGACAAACATCACACATCACAGACAATTGAGATTCAATAGAACCTTGAGGAGAATGCAAAATATAATGATCTCATTGGGTGGGAGCCAATTGATGATTCTACACCTGACGATGTTTGGGGGAAACTTGATGATTAAGATTATCCTCTTCCTAGCATAGTCATGACTATGCAATTGTAATTTTGGGCTTGACCCTTTTGTTTTTGTATTTTTATTTTATCACTAAGCCTTGTTATTGGAATCATGAGTGTGCCTCTCTATCACCCTCCTTTTTTGTTAATATTATACTATTTTCTTTTAACTAGAAAATTTAAATTGGATACATTCATCAAAAAGAAATTATTAAGAATTATTTGGTAGTCTATCTTTAAATATATTCTATATTTAATATACTTATAAGGAATATTTAATATAATGATATATTTTTATAACAACCTCCAAAATGTGTTGGAACTCTATTTTATGTAAGGGACCTTTCCTTGCTTAGCTTTATCAAAGCAACCTCCAAAATGCAACCACAAATTTCTTATATATTTAACAAAAATAAACAACCACACACTAAAAAGAAGTACAAGATAAACCTTAAACGACTTCCATTATGCAATATTACAACATGTGTAAAATATGCACATAATAGCCAATAAGATCCATAAAATATATAACTCCCACTCATCAACTAAGCCAAGCTAAATATGACCATAAATATAAACTATAAGTCCTTTCAATCCTAAAAGGTTTGACTTTGTGCAACAAATCTAGCCCATATACAACATTTAAAACAATAATATTCACATACCATGAATTTTTTTACCAAATGATGTCATATGTCTTATAGAAACTCATGCTCAAGGTATGACTACATGCATCCTAACATTAACACTACACAAATATCTAGCATACACATAACAACAATTCAAATATATGAACATACAAAAACCAATTAATGATATCAAATTTCCACAATCCATGTTATAGTTCAAAGATGGTTCTGGATTAGATTGTGTTGGAGTTTTTTGCATCAAATCTAGAAACATCTAACACACAATCTAATCTAGAAACATCTCTGAACTATACAAAAACCAGTTTCTTACATCAATACACAAGCAAATATTCGCAACTTAGATACATAAGTCATACACATAAAATATGTGCATAGAATACAAGGACATCACACATTACATCACATTAATAAGGACACTAATATAAATAAAATCACACAAAGACTCCATAAACATGACATGCACACCTAGTCACCAAAACCCATAAAGAAAGCATCTCCCAATAGTATATTAAACCCAAGTATCATTGTTTCACATAAGAAATGGTTAACTGTATATACCAACCATAAAGTATCCCTACCACAAGGAAGAAACATGTATACCAATACAATGGGCCACATGACTTAACTCAATGATCCCATAGCTCTAGTGGTGCAAGGTGGTCATGACATAAACTACCTATAGACTCTCTACCAATGAGAGCACTACAATCTATGGTTATGTCGTGCTTATAAAGGGATAAGAAAGCTCAAATATTGCACAACTTTCTTTTGAGGGATAATTTCTAAGGTATTCGGATTGAAGTATAAGTTATCAACCATCACAACACATAGGATAAATCAATTTCCATATTTCAAATGGATCATATGAGATAGAAATCTCATGCACTCTATCATTTTAGATAAAACCATACACTCACAAGTATAACCATGAAAAAGAAGATGTCACATACAAATATAATCAACCATAACATAATAGATCACACACATAAATAAATTCAAATGCCAAGGAGATAATACATCAATCCAAGTTGTGTTTGCATGAGCATAAATATGATAAACATTCATAATAACACAATCTCATCAAAGAGATGATCTCCACCCAAAATAGTTGTAGAATCAATTAAAATAACAACAAAATTTAAATATTTCAACAATGACATCAAAATTGTCATACACAAATCCACTTGGGATCTTTCATATACAAGAAGAATATACTTAGGGGTGTGAACTTAGCACAGGGAACAAGGTCCAAATCATGCTCACACATCTATAAATAGTATCCACAGAATAATGTTAACATACTCATAGAATTGTAAACCCATCAAACCATGTTGGGAGATCACATAGACCAAACATGAATTTCATGCCATCAATTTCTATCTAAATTGCACAAAATTAGTTTTTCTAAGTTAAAAGGAATAACTTTCTCAAATCATTAAAAAATGACTTTAAAAATGTGTTGGAAAGATAATATAGATATCTACAAGACTTAGAAAGTATTTGTACATTAACTCTGATAAAAATTTCTAATGACAATATAATCACTATAACAACACAAATAGATAGTAACTAATGCATTCATATCTCATAATATAGCAATTAGGTATGGTTTATTTCTTGTGAGGATTTAACTAAATTGGTTGCACACCTTTCATAAAAGTTTTAGAAAAAATTATTTCCTAAAACAAAATTTATTGAAGATGTAATAAATTGTATTTTATTGTGGCATTTTTACTAATTTATAATTAAAAAAAAAAAACTCATTCTTAAATAGAGTTGCAATCATTAAAAAACACATCATGAAAATCATAATTTGAATCCTCTTAACATATAAGTTCATTTTTAAAGAAAACATATCTCTAAATTCTATAAATCATATTATTCTTCCAAGTTTCACTATGTTTCTTCTTGCACAAGAAATTAATGTTTTTAATTTTTTAAAGACTATATTAAGATTAAGTAACCTATCCATTATTTTTACTTTTTTTTCTTCCAAACTTCCTAACAATCCAAAAAAAATAAAAAAATCTAAATCATCTAAATAAATGAATCTATAATTTATCTAAATATTTTTTTACACAAGAAACACACAAATCATAATTTTTTCACAAAACCTATATTCAAAGTTAAGTATTTCATGATAAAAATTTGATAATAATTATAGATATGAACTAATCACGAACCATAAAAATTCATCAGTTCTTAAAAAATACTTGAAAATCCTTAAGCTTCATATCTCATTTCTTTCTATAAGATGCAATGTTGAAAAAATTTAATCCCCTCTTTTAATAACTCTTTATTTTCCTTCCAATACCTAAATTAAAATCTAATGCTATGTTTTTTATTAAAAATATTAAAATATTTTTATTCTTCTTCATGCACTTCCATTTTTATTTATTATTAAAATAATAACCCTTTTGATTCTTCATGATAAAAATAATTTTATTTAAAGAAATTAATATTAGAAATTTATAATCCTCATTCAAGCATTTACACCACTTCTTGAATGGACAACAAACAAAAGAACACTTCAAACAACAAATATACTTGAAGAACCTACATAATCCTTGATTACTCAAGATTCAAAAATCATTACAAATTTGGAGACATATACATAGTAATGTATATTCATATATGTTGTAGATCAGATTACATTATCCTTACAATGTAATGACTGATAGATAAGGACCTTCACCTATTATAGACTAGAACCAATCTCTTCTTTACAGGTTCCCTTTTCTCCCAAAAATATAATAATTAAAATGAAAACAAAAGTTGCCTTTATAGATCAGGCATAACTGAGATGACATGTGATCACCCAAGAGCTATCCCTAGGCACAAGTAGAGATTAAAAAAATATGATTTTCTGTGTACAATAACATCTACAAACATGTGGGGAATGTGCACTGATAGGTCTAATGATGTTTGAAATAAACAAAAAGCGACTAGATTGCAAAAGATCCCTTGAAATCAACAATTTAGGATCATTGAAAGCTTCTAAATTGGCAAAAGATGTCTTGGGAAGCAATAAATGAGCATGGCCTTCATTCCATCCAACATGTTTCATGACATCATCTTGGAGTATCAAGCTTTGGAAATGGTAGATGGAGTAGTTGAAAGCATTAAAGGAAATTCTTGCATTGAAAACACACCTTTAGAAAACTGTTGGTAGAGAAGATGGTGGTTTGGTGAACCTCTATGGAGTTGACGATGGTTCTTAGAACTAGTGAGAATGTTGAAACATAGCACATCGATTCCATCTCCCTTTGTTCATTGGCCTTCACTACTCCCTTGTTGGCAAGAAGATAGGTTTTGAGAACCTTCATCAAAATTGACATTAGTTCTGAAAACCACAAAAAATTGGCAATGTTGAACTTTCTTTGCTTCCTTTCTTCTTCTTCTTTCGCAAACCTTGTTAGCACATAATGAAGTTTTGAGAACCACATTAGTGATCGACAAAGGTTTTGAAACCTCTTGGAGATGCTGAAATATAGATTTTACTTGCTCTTCTGCCCTCTTTCTTCCTTTGTTTTAAAGCCCTCACGAAGAACTTTAGGACTTTGTCAAAGAAATGAGAGGTTCAATAAACCTTTGTCAGAGTTGACAATGGTTCTGCAAACCACTAGAAAGTCCAACAAAATACTTAGCTGATATTTTTCCTTTCCATTCATAGATCTTGCCTTGCTACTTTTCAATGATCGAGCCTCCATGGCTAACCTACAACTATGTCAAAACTTTGAGAGGTTATGGAAACCTCTATCGGAGTCGACAATGGTTCTATGAACCACATAAAAATTTTATTGTTCATAACTTGGTCAATTCTTGCCCAATCTTCATCAAACTTGCAATTCCAGATACTTATTTGACCCTTCTATTAGATAGAAAGCTCATAAAATTTGACACAACAAAATTTTGGGTAATCCAAAACTTGAGCTTTGGCTAAAGCAATGAGGATTTTTGCATGTGCCAAAACTTTTGTCACAAGTTTTATTTCTTGTGTCTTTCATGTCTGTAAAATCTAAGGAAAGTGCTTGCATGTATAAATTCTCAATGTGATCTAAATATCTCCATAACATGCCAATAATTTTAGGGGATAGAAATATATCCTTAGGTCTACATTTGCTAGTTTGTTGTTATTTTTAATTAGTTGACTATCATATAAATTATAAAATATCTTCAAACCCTCTACAAAATATCTTCATAATAGCATATGGAGCTTCTTTGATCAACTTTGTATTTTTAAAGTAGATTTGGTTTTGCAAATTTTGTGGTTTCTTGTGAGGTACATTTGAGTGATATCATAGCCAAAATGATGGGATTATAAAGTACATTTTCAGTTCTATAATTTATATAAACTCACATCTTGCTAATAGGATTAGATTTATGTATGTGTTTGCACTTGATATTAGGGACTAACCATGTCACCAATACTTTAAGGCACCAACATTTAAATAGTTTATCCTTTTGTATTTGAAATCAATTATCTATTATTTCTAACTTAGTATAGTTAGTGTCCTACTAGTCTACATAATCTTGTGATATTGACCTCTATTATATTTTATGAGATATTTAATTAATTATTCATTTTTAGATGATTATGCACTATTGTGTTTTCAAGGGTTATATGCGAAAGAATTCACATTTAGGGATATAAATCGTATTTACATATTTAGTTGCATATAAAAATAGGTAGTAATTTATTGTCAAGAGATCTTTAGGTATTCAAGACCAATAAGCTATTATAAAAGATATATAGTGATAAATATTTGGGATATCTTTACACAAATTGTGTGGCTAAGTTGTGTGACATAATTTAGTTTACATTTCTCTTTAATTAGCTTCTCAAGTTACCTAGGAATAACCCCCTTTTCCCTATAGAGCTAGAAGTGTAGAAGAGTTTTCCACTCTTATCAATTGGCCCATAATTGCCTATTGTCTAATAAGGAATCTCACCTTGTCAATTTAAACTAACATAATTCTCTAGATTTAGATTTTGAGTGAATTATCTAGGATTGTAGGATTTAATTTAGAGCGCCAATAAGAGGCTAAGGGTTTAAGTAGAAAATCAATCTCTTTAAAACACTATGGAATCATATATTTAGAATGGATCATATGTTATGATAATATTAAGTTTATTTATACAAGTCTAATTTATATAAATTAATTTTGAAAATTTTGTTTCTTATTATAAAAAGAAAGAAAATGGGGTTTCAATCCTTACATAAACAACATTAAAGCATAGAAAAATAGGCCCACACTTGCCATAAAAATCATGTTGTTAAGGTACTCTTTGAAGGATATTTTGGACACATTAACACTCCTAAAGAGAGAGGAGCATATTCCTTACAAAGATTAACTAGCTAAGAAGATTTAGGTTGATATGTAATCTACTAGCTTAAAATCCCAAGTAGGTATAACTTATTTTGTTCTAAACCATGTCCACATCTAAGGAAAATTGTAACATAGAAAGAGCATCCTTGGAGGTATTGAAAGTCAAAATATTAGTTTTACTAAAGTTGACCACAAGTTAGAAAACATCACAAGAGTGAGAATGGGAATCCCATTATCTTTGCAAGTTGTCATATGAAATGAAAGATGATATCTACAACATCAATGAAGAGAATTTAATAAAGATGATAACATGGTGTATTTATCATCCAATATGGGTATGTTGCCAAAAAAAAATTAATTAATCACATTAATGTAAATCCCAAAAAGAGTCCAAAAGAGAGGGTAATTTCACTTCAATAATTTTGGGGGTAAGGTAAAGGTGATGTTTGGTGTCCAAAATTGCAAGAGATAGAGAGGGAGGAAACAAGAGTAAACAATGTTATTAACTGACTCAACTAGGGGAATTAAGCAAATACACACCAAGTGTGAGAAATTTAGCTTGAAGTCTTTCATTATTATTTGATCTACTTGTACAATTTTTTAATTAACTCTCTTAATATCCTTGTAAAATAAAATATAGGAGGAATAAGAGAAAGAGGCAAGACAATGGGTTGATATGAAACATCATAAACAAAATTAATGTAAGAGACTCAAGTGTGAGGATCAATGTTGAAAGGGATAGATTTTTGTGAGAGAATGATATACACAAAGTCTAATTTATAAAGGCCTTAAAAAATATCATTTCTTCTATAATATGGATGGCCTACAACACATTTTCCTATATAGTCAAAAGGGGCACCAACACCACCCCCTCCAAACAATGGCCCTTTGAACTGTGCTAGAATAAATATTGTCTCCTCAAAGCTAGGGCCTTTTTATGGTTAACATTACATAATAGAATCTTAATAGGAAAAAGATTAGGGAAAATGGAGATCATGGATTCCTTCAAATGTATCCTTCCTAGTAGTGAAGAAGAAGACACTAACCATCTCCTTCTCAACTATAACTTTAGCACTAAGTCTTGGAACTAGTTGTGTAACAAACTTGGGTGGAAGGTTACCTTCCCAAGATCCCTACTCCAAAACTTTCTTGGCTAGCCCTCCCTCTATCAAAAATACATCTTTGCAAGCATAGTGATAGCTATCCCATCAATTCTTATCTAGAATATCTAGCTTGAACACAACAACAAGACCTTTAGAAGAACAATCTCGAAACTAGAATGAGTAACTCCAAAAATAGAAAGCATGTTTTTTTAAGTTGTTTCATCGATCATCCACAAGTACTCCACCCAAGAGATACCATTTTGTAATGGGGATTGCATTCTATTAAAGACTTGACACTATTGAAGCTCCCATCCTTAATAGGCTCAACCATCAAGAACAAAGTCAAAGTAGATAGAAAAAAGGTAACATGGATTCCTCCTTCTCCCCCAAGTAAAAATGAATTTTGATGAAGCGTCCCAAGAAAATCCATTGTCTATCAGAAATTGATTACATCATAAAAGACAAGTCAGGTAACTTGATAGCAAAAGCAACCAAATAGATAAGTAGTACAAACAATGAATTAGAAGCATATGCTTGCCTATATGACATCTAAATGACAGAGAGCGACAAATATCAAAGACATGCCCATTGAAGGAGACTCCCAAATGATAATCAAAGCAGTCAAATCTTGAAAATCCAATCATTAAAAAAATATGCTATATTCTCCAACAAATTTGGTCATTACATGCAGTCAAATTTTAAAAATCCTATCATTAAAAAATATGCTACATTCTCCAACAGATTTGGTCATTACTAGATGACTTTTGCATGAAGTGAATATGGTTGTCGATGCCCTCGACAATATGGGCGTCGAACAGAATCAGGACATCATGGAATTTGACTCCACCTCATTCATAGAGGATCAAGCTCTAACAAGAGCCCTGCTTAATGATCATTAAGCATGATTGCAATTGTCAATCCAATTACAAGAGAGGCACGCCTGCCAACCTATCCTCCACTTTTTTTTGGCTTGTCCTCTCAATCATAAGTTCATGTGGGGAACTTAAATTGGGCAAGCCAATGCTAATCTCAACCAAGATCTAAAAATCTTCAAATCCAACACACGTTAAAGTCTTCTCCGTTCATTTCCATCATCATTTGGACCAACAAGGACTGGGTATGATAGTTGGCCCCGCCCACTCTCGAGCAGGTTGTCAATTGGCCTCTTTCTGTATATGCCCCTCGTTATTTCCGTTTTTCACCCGCCTCTTTTCCAACTTTGGTTGCCTTCTACAAGGGAACTATGCCGAGGAACAGGGGAATCTATATGCCTCCATAGAAATGTGAACCGCCCATAGTGGGGCCTCTTGATTCGACTCTGTTGGAGCACAACTTTTATATTGACTCTCCTCGCGTAGAGCGCACCGTCAGAGTGTTCTCGGGAGAGGAAATAATCAAGGGCCATGCTGGGATGATTTACTTCTCAGAAATGACATCTGTCTTTCTCTCAGACTACATGGACATGGTACAAGACTCTGAGTTCTTGGACACAATGGCCTTTAGTATGTTCAAGATTACCTTATGGCTCCCTCAGTCTATCACCTGGTTGTTGTTGCATACGACGATGCGAGGGGGGAGGCCCCTTTGGGTGAACTCTTCACCCATGAAATGGTTTCCAGCTGCCATGCCATGTCCTGCGTCTTCAATGCCTTTCAGACCAGGGTCACCTGCAACAACTTCAAGGTATTAATTCACTCTACACACACAGAGGGAACAAATTAGCGAGCCACTGGTGACGAGGGCTTCTAAAGTTTTTGCTACTCTTTGGTTCTTGTCAAACCACCTCTAATGCATGTTCATTAAGTAACCAAAATCAACAAGATAAGCCAAATCAGTGAAAGCCTACATCATTATTAATTGATAATTTTTTTTTTTATATAATTCATTTACACAATACAAAATACAATGTTCAATAATTAAGTTTTGTAATATCTTACATTTAAATATTTTCTTAAGCGATAAAAATTATTCTTTCGACTAACTCTATACAATGAAAGGATCAATTCATAAGATTGATCTGGCATATCTCTCCACCAACTATCCCAGTTAATCTCTATTTGATTTGAAGATTTTAGTCAGTCCAAGAAGGTTCTTATTGTTAGCATTAGACTGTGTTTAAATTATGCCTTTGCTTATCTTGCTTTATAACTTCGAGGATATTATTATCAATGTACTTGGTTTCCTTGAACAACCATTTTGTGTTATTTTTTTAATATTTTTTAATTTTTCTTGGATTTTTTTTCAATTAATAATGAATTATTACTTTTGGGAGAGAAAACTGAAAAAATAAATTACGAATCATTATTCTTGATAAATTAAAAACATTTAAAAATTTTGTGTGACATTTTATATAATATTTTAATACTTCTTAGTTTGGTCATATTTTGCAAAGCATATGTGTATGTTGTTAGGTATTAGAAAGAAAAAAAGTTTTTTAATTTAAATTATTTATTTTTTAAATTAATTATTGTTTAAATTATAAATCAATTATTAATTTATATATGCAATATTTTTATTTGTATAATTACATTATATTTTCTTTTAAAAATTTACACACTAACTAATTTATTAAGTATAGTTTAAATATTTGAATTATATATATGTATGTCAAAAGAATTACGAGCTCACTTATTTTATTACAATCCTCTTCTTATTATCATTGTAGTTACACCTCTCGGCATAATTCTAATATATACTTAATAATGCATAAAAACGAGGCACATGATGTCAATTGTGATAGCATGAAGGATGGATAGGAGTGATAATTATGAAAGGTGAAGGAACATTTACTCATTTGCAAAGGTGGAGGTGGGAGTTAAGTGTTTTGGATATGGGGAGATCAGTAGAAGAGTTTGCAATATATGTGGATTGTTGTTAGGTGGCATATGACATCCTCGATGGACAATCAATCTACTAAAGCGAGAAAGAGAATCGTAAAGGGACAAAACATAGTTTGAGAAGAATGTGAAGTAGTAGAAGAGGTGAGTTTTTGGTGAGGACGCGATCATTGGTTTTATGGCATATGTAGAAAAAGAAATTAAACACCCGGAGCTTAGACACTGGGTGGTTAAGATCCAAAAGCTAGCTAAAGACATGGATGGGGCTCCTTGTGTAGGAATATGGTCAACAATGATGAATTTATTTTATCACCCTAGTACATAATTGGAATCTTCTCTTAAAAACATAGAGCTATAACTTACGATTTGCAACTTTCACCATAGATGGAGGTGGGGCTGAAATTATGCAGCTACCATAATTTTGTCACATGGCTGTACAATTTTTCTTCCCTCCTCCTGCAGTTGTGTCTCCCTCTATTTCTCTATTTCTGTGATGTGTAGCAACAATACGATTACTATTAGTAATTAAATAAAATAAGCAGCAAAAATCAATTTCGTTATACCACAGACCCCAAAAAAATTGAGCAGAACCTGTCCCAAAATAATAACCAAGTAAAATATCTGATCCATAAACTAAACCTCCCTAATAGTGCTAAACTCTGCACTGTTGATATGGTCAAGCTTGTGAACCAGACATCTCACTTCTGATTTAAACTGTCACAAAGACCATTGATAAACAAAGTATTGCTTTCATGACATAGAATCGTTCCCATTTCATCATCGCCCTTTTGGGTTGTACTGCAAAGGAATTCCCAGGTAAACAGGTTTGAAGGTGGTTATTACATCATAATGGATTTACATGTTCGGCTGTGAAGTCCGACGTTCTAGTTTTTTCAGACGTTTCAACTTCCTTGATTCTTTTTTTTGAATGCGAAGAGGTAAAGGATTTTGGATGTTTCGTATTCATTAAAAACGAGTCCTGTATAAATCTGTGTGATGGACGCTTAGTCTGGGAGGTAGTATGGATGTATTAGTATTTCTCAGAGAGACTAAACAGTTTTTTTTTTGTATTGTTGCAAAAAGAGGAGAAGCCTGCTTTCTCGTCGATGTAGTCATTTTAGTGAACCATGTAAAATTTCTGTATTGCTGTATGTATTATTTTTTGTGACAGCTGCAAGTTTTTAGTAGTTTTTTTATTTGTCTTATATTTTAACAACTGGTATCATAAAAAAAAATTAAAAAAATGGGAAAGTTGCTTGCATAGAAGGAAAAATCGAGAAGACAGACAAATGGAGAATTGAAAATTTCTCAAAAGGTGGAATTTCAGAATGTGGAAATTGCAGCTATAAGCTATTTTAAATCAGAAGGATCTTTCAATCACATTGGATGGAAAATCAAAAAAGCCAATTGCAATGTCAGATGAAGATTTACACAAACTGGATCAGAAGGCGGTGGTTACAATCATTCTCTTTTTACCTAGCAATCTCTCAATAGAAAAAGATGATGAAAGGATTATGGAATCGTCTACCAAACTTATATGAGATGGCCTCTGCATCTAACAAGATATTTTTGATAAAGAAATTGTGCAATTTAAAAATGCAGAAAGTTGATACCTTTACAAATCATTTGAACGAGTTCAACACCTTGATCAGTCAATTACTTTCAGTAGGCATTACATTGGATGATGAGATCAAGGGTATCTTGTTATTGTGTTCATTACCTAATAGTTGGGAAGGAGTTTTTATCACTATAGCAATTCAATATTTGATAAGAAGGGAAGCATACTAAAATTCGATGATGTTGTTGGGGTTCTTCTCAACAAGGACATGAGAAGAAAAACCTAAGGTATTTCATCAAGAGATGCTTTGGTAGTCAACAATAGAGAACGAGAGAAAGATAGTCAGAGGGGAAGATCAAAGTCCAACAAAAGATCAAAATTCAAAGGCAGGAAAGGTAGTTGTTGGCATTGTAGTAAGGAAGGTTGCATGAAAGAATTTGTTTCACTAAAGAACAAGAAGGTTGAAAACCAATCTAAAGAAAATGACACTGTAAATGTTTGGGTACATGACTTAAAAGTATCATTTCATGTGACATCATGCATAGATCATTTCATAAATTATCAAGTCGATAATTTTGGCAAGGTTTATCTCAATGATGATAGGCCTTGC
>VDFB02035543.1:0-10702 GCA_007258455.2 Sequoia sempervirens | reverse complement strand
AAAAACTTATCATACGGAAGTCTCCTCAACCCAAAAGGACTCAAGCGGGCGACCAAAATAATAAGGATCCATCAAGCTCATTCATTGATCAAATGTGAACTCAGTAAATAAAATCACCTATGAAAACCAAACAACTCAAGAGATACATCGAAATAAATTCATCATAACAACCATTAAACACGGGGATACACTTAATGAACAACAATAACCAACAAACACTTTCTATCCTTCTGCAAGGACCAGAAATCTAATCACAACCTTATGACACAAAAGAGCTCCCTCCTTAAACAAAACTCAAATAAAATAAAATAAAATACAAAATCAACTTGATACAAAGCAATTGGCTCAAACCATCAAATCAACCATGAAACAAGTAAGCATCCTTATAGAGAATTTACGAGAAAGGGAATAAGGAATAGTCTTCATTTAGAAAATCATCTATTTTACATAAACCCTACAATTATCCAATTATACACAATCAACTCTTACAACTATCAATTCTCCTTATTACCAAAATAACACTATGCTAGCCAAGAATTTTTCATATCTTCAACATATCCCTATCTACTGCATAAACTTATAATTATAAAGCAATCACACTAATATTCACGCCACACAATTACATGAATGAATATTTATACAAAAATGTTCATTTCGCATAACAATTCCTAGGTCTCATAAATAAATATAAAAGATTCCATTACCTATTTGCCAAGAGTATCTAGTAGCCAATCATAATAAAAGAATATGTTTATGACATTATACTTTCTTCCTATTTCAAATTAATTCTTCTAATTGACTTAATATTTCAATTTCATTATTTTCCATAATCATCTAATTTAACATCCTATAACTTACTAGCAATAACTACCTATTCAACAATTGAATTAATCAATACCTTATTACTAATATTATCCTTTCTTACAAAACTTAAGATGCTAAAAAGGAACTCGGTCAACAATTCTATTTTATCGATTGCAACTTACACTTTTCCAAATATACATTATTTTTCGCATCCCCTTTTTCTGATCTAAATCAATGAAACTACTCTTCGTTTTATTTATTTATTATTTCCAAATTCACTAACTATATTCTCTAATGAATACAAGACAAAAAGGTCTTCTTTCTTGAATCATAATATTTATATACCAAAATTACATATATCTCTATATAGCACACATAAATATACATCTTTATTTATTTCTCTATTCCCATAATTCCTGATTCTCAATCTAAGGATTTGTTTACCAAAGATAGATTAACAAGCCTATCAACCCATGAGGTACAGAGAATAAATAAGTAAAATTTTAAAACATACAGCGAGCTAAATACGATATAAGAAATATAAACCAGAGAGAGGCCATCACTATCAGTCCAAAATATTAAATGCTACAACTGAGACTAGATGAAAATGAGATCAGAGAGATTGCATAAATCTATACACCCTACCATGACCAAATGCGCCACTGACAGATTAACTATGAAATCAGAGAGGTTAATAAGTTTACTACACCTTTGCTAGTCTAAAGTTGCAGCTATGAAAGGTGGTCAATGATTTCAAGGGAACTATTTAATTCTGTACAACGCCTCAACTCTAAATGCTGAAACTGTGACAGGATGACGAGTATAACAGAAAGAGAAGATTGTAAATTGGAAATATCACTGTCTACTTGCATTATTTATCAAATTCCAAATGTTACAGCTGCCATAGATTAACAGGAGAATCAAGCTCGTGATTTAAAACTTTAAACTTCCTACATGTTCAGGCGCGCGGCTGTGACAAACTGCCAAAGAAATCAGAAAGTTAATTTAATTTACTACATCTTTGAAAATCTAGGATATGCAGCTAAGATAGGTTGCCAAT
The DNA here is from genome assembly GCA_007258455.2 of Sequoia sempervirens. NCBI lineage: Eukaryota > Viridiplantae > Streptophyta > Pinopsida > Cupressales > Cupressaceae > Sequoia > Sequoia sempervirens. The sequence goes on along the minus strand of VDFB02035543.1, from coordinate 8,838 downwards.
GGTTTCAGGGAGGTTATTTAAATCTGTACACTCTCCTAAGTATAAATGCTGCAGCGGTGATAGGTGGCCAAAGGTATCAGGGAGATTAAATAAATTTAGATTACCAGACTATGTGAAGAAGCTCATCTAAACACTGAATCCAATAACATCAATTTCTCTCAGCTTCGACTGAACGAAGGTAATTGGCAAAGGCTTGAAACATTGCGCAGACCAAGAGAATTAAATAATCTGCTCATTGGTCCTCAATTTCTTCACTTGAACAATCTGCTCATTGACGACATCAGAGAAGACACACGCACCAAGCTTCCATCAAGTTTGAGATGGTTACGGTTGCAAAAAAACGTGAGAAGACATTGCGGATAACATTTGATTCTATACAAAGCCTCAACGCTAAGTGACAGGTTGCCAAGTATTTTAGAAAGTGAATATTGGAATTTGGAAATATCGCCATCTACTTGCATTATTATCAAATCTCAAATGTTATCCATACAACGGCAAAGAAGGAGAAAGGCGAGGTGCAAATACGTGACTTTAGAGCAGGAGGAGCCAGGTGTAAAGTCGAATTCTATGGCATTAATCAGCAGGCAGGTATGCAAGATGAACAACATAGGAGTCACGTGAACTGTTTGATAAAATGTCTCTAAGAAATGTAATCTCATGGAATGTAATGGTCGCAGGATAGAAAGGAATAACATAAAATAAAATGGCTTTAGAACCATTCAAGCAAATACAATTGATAGACATGAAAACAAACTCCAAAGTCTTTCCCAATGATAATAGAAACAACACTTATGCTACAACAGAGAAAGAAACAAAGGCAAATAAACAGCGAACTTGAAACTAACCTCATTTTCTAATCTAATGAAATCATTATCTCTAGGAAAAGAATTAAATCTTTAATGGCTAGAACCTATAAAATCATTACCAACTAAATGAACTCTATATGTAAATATGAGCTTTGTGGAATACTTACAAGATAAAGCGGCATACAAAGTAAGATACCCCATGTTCTGCGCATGTGAAGATGGCATCCCTGGATCAGCCTTCAAACGCAGAGCAGAAGGAGGGCGCTGCTGTTTTAAAGACGTGTTTCAAAAGTTTTGAATTACTTATATTAAGAACACTGCCTGCTACGACCCATATGACTCCAAATCACTACAACAGCAAGGATCCCTGAAATTCCTTCCCCGCCTCTACCTCTTCCTAATTAATTTCTCCACCTCCAATTAATCTATTTACTTCTTGCTTTTATAAGGGAGAGATCGATAAAAAATTATAGGACAATCCATCCGACGGAGTGGTGATAGAATAGTGCCAGCCCCAAAAAAACTCCCTTCAATTCTAATTTATGAGTTTCAATAATTGAAATTTTTGCCTGGAAGGTGATGAGACAAAGGAAGATAAAACATATACCATCTTTTTCCAGCTTCTCTTGCCTTTTACACTTCTCAAAAAAATCTTATCACGATTTATTTAATTAATAAACTATTCACTTTCCATTTTCCAATTGCCTTCCTTTTTATTATTTTCTTTTCCAGATTATTTTGTTCATTATCATTATTAAATCAATTTATCTAATAATATCACTTGTGTTTTTAACAAATTAGTTTAATTTGATCATTTGATCTGAATCATTTGATTTAATTTAATGGATTATTATTTTAATTTCTAATTATATTTTAAATAACCTCGCAGATTCACTTATGATTTAAATTAATTATTTAAACATGACTACTAACATTTGATATTTTTCACACAATCAAATAACATAGTGATAAATGAAGCATGCACATATACTTACACACAAGACCGCAACAACCCGGCCACCTGAGGTACATATATATTCTCATCAGGATAGGTGCAATCTCATGTGCATCAAAGAAGCAACCCATAGTGACACTTTTATCAGCTGAAGCAGAGTATGTAGCAGCCACGTCAACAACATGTCAAGCAGTTTGGATGAGGAAATTTTTGATAGATTTATTGCAAGCACAGGAGGAGCCAACTCCAATCTTCTGTGACAACAAATCAGCAATCACATTGTCAAAGAATCATGTCTTTCACAAGAGGAGAAAGCATATTGATATAAGATAACACTTCATCAAAGAGTTGGTGAATGATGGTGAAATTCAATTGAAAATTTGCAGATCTGAAGATTAACTTTAGCATATTTACCAAAGCATTAGCAAAGGAGATTTTTGAGCATTTAAGAGAAAATTTGGGCATTGTAAATGATGAAACTATTAATGGTAGAAATTAGGGGGGAGTGTTAGAATAAAGCAATAATTTCTCCGCGTGAGGAGATAATGAAAAATGCATGTTTTTTCAATAAACTAAATTAGGAATTAGTTTTTTCTTCTTCTTGTTAGCTTTGTTTTAAAGTTGTTTTAAATTTGTTTTTATGTAGCTATTTTTAGCGTATTCCCTTATCAAATTCTTGGAAGACCTCTATAAATATGAGGCATATGTAATCTTTTATTAGTAGATAATAAAAACTCTATTTTGGTTTGCTATAGCAGTTTTTCAGTACTCTATTTTCTATCTTTGCCTAACCAGCAATAAATACCAAAAAAATCAATAATCCATACAAAACCCTGCATGGTAGTTGTACAAAATTACACCACATTAGGTCCCATTCAATCTTTCATAAATTTTTGTTGCATAAATATTTCTTAGATAAGAAAGTATAATATACAAGAGTATACTCCATAGTCTCAACATTGAAACATGTTAATAGTGCACAATAAAACTAGATCTTCTGACAGTTTTAGATTCCATTTGTTGTGACTAAATTTCACTCATTTTTCTTACCTATTAGCAAGTGTAAACAAGTTATAGCATAGGGATGGTCATATATGTAATAGTATTATTATTAGGAATAGAGATCATGTAGAAAAGCTTTATAGTTCTACCTATTTCCCTGTTTAGTGGTTAGATATTGTTCAATTTAAACAACTTGAACTCATTCTTTCTATTTGAACATAATTATCTTATGCTACGCTTCTAAGATGTAAATCAAATAATTAAGTTGTAGATTACACTTCTAAATATAGTTCAAAAAACATTAAAAAAAATTAACAGTTTTTCTCCTGCTCATGTTAAATTTCAAACCACACACAATGCAGAGATAATGGAAAATATAACAAAGGCTGTAATAATTCTAGAATAAAATTGTCTAAATAAATTATTGTACAAAATACATTGTCTTTTATGAGCCTCATTTCTTCTTCCTATGCAAACATTTGAGAACCTTTCATCAGCTAACCTATCTAACAATCTAATCTACCAGGGACAAGTTAACGATCCTTACAATAGTATAAAATTATATTTAGTTTTACTAATTATACTAACACACAATATATAACAACAGGTTATGATTGTTACCTATCTTCTAACACAACAAGCTAAGACCAAAAAAAAAACTACAAGATCTATCTTTTGAATCACAAGATCCAACAACTAGTCAACTCAATATTTGTCACTATTTGAGTGATAAGGTCATAAATAAGATTGTGATTGTTGGCATGTGGCGACTGGTCATGCTATATTGTACACCTCGACATTCTCGCTAAAGTCCGGCTAGGTCAGTCCTTTCGGGGTTTGGGGTGGCAACTCTCGAAAAGTAGTTTGGTAAAAGCAACAAATCTCCCCGAGAAAAAAATTCCCATTTTTTCGCATTGTCACCGAAAAGGAAAAATCATCGAAAAAGAAAAAAATTGACTTTGTAAGACCCTAATTTTAAGCCGGAAAAATTCCTGTTGCGTAAGGCTGGGAGTAGGCTATGTAGAAAAAGATGATTATTCGCGAGATTGTAATAAGTTTTGCATTGGATAATAAAATCATTGGTTGGCTATGGTTTTGTGGATGTAGCTCGGATTGGGTGAACCACATTAAATTCTCTGTGTTGTCTTGTTTCTACTATAATTTTTTGTGTGTTTTATTTCTTTGTTTTATTGGTCAAATCTACATTTAACTATTAGATATCTGTTTTCTAACCCTAACAGTGATTCTACCAAGTGATGATATTACTCGCCTATCTTTTTTTATTTTCTTGAAATGTATTTAACTCATCTCCAATTAATATTGCACTTTATTTTTAGTATCATTTATCTATATATATGGATAGTGATAGGAAATGATACATAAATTAAAAAATAGTAGATTAATCAATTTACCATGCAATGTATGCAATTTTAAAGTTGAGAATTTACATTTTTTATTTGTGTTTCTATTGTCATTATAAGTTGTTTACCAACAAGATTTATGTATCTAATGTGTGAATAGTAAATTATCAATTTGCCATTCAATGTATACAACTTGTTATGTCATTGAGAGTTCTAAGTGGAGCTTATATTCTTCACTTGTGTTTCTACTATCATTATAAGTTGCTCCCCAACAAGATTTATGTATCAAGACTACATAAATAGTTTTTTTTTTTTTAATCTTATTGTGGGTGATCTACTTCAGGACTCCAAACCACACTGAAACAATACACTTTTAATATGGAGGATTTTTAGAAAAAGAATTCACTATAATTTTAAAATATTCATGATTCGTCGAGAAAAAATCAATATTCATATTTTTTTTAATAAGAATGAATTGAAAAAAAGTTTTATATTATGAACAATTCTATAATATTACCGTAATCTATTATAATCATTTTCCTTTTCCACTTATATATTGCATACTCTTTGCATTACTTGTTTACATGATGTTTTCATTCCTTGACACTAAATTTACATGTTCCATGCCAAATTCTATGATATTTTTTCATTACTTTAGTGTTACAAATCAATAACTCTATATATTGTTCTTTTTTAACACTACTAGTAAATATTATCTTATTTAAATTTTTATAATTAATATGTATCTTTTTTTACAATTACAAAAAATTGTATTATCAAATTAACTCTTATTTTCAAATAATTTTTTTCACAATACAGATCTACTCTTCTTATATTTCCATTCATACATTTCAACAACAATTATTTATCTCTTTTAATCTCTATTATTGCTATTATTGTAGTTATTTATGGAAACAATATAGAGAAATTTTCATGTATTTTTACCAATTCAAAAATGGGAAGTCCTTATAATAGATATAATGGAAAATCACTATTTTACAACAATCTTCAATTTAGACGTGCTAAAGAGATTGACAATGTTATTGTGAAGTTATTGATAAAACTATCATACATGCCCTTCACCAACAACAATATATTCCTCTAAATTGGTGTCATTTTTCCTATCAAATGCAACAAATCTTCTTCATTCTTCAAAATTACTCCATAATTTAGCCTTTAGATATGTCAAATGCATCTTCATTTCACAAAAGAGATTCCATAAGATGTGCAAAATTATGATATAGAGACAGGTTTTTCTTTGATTGGCAGATTGTTTACTCTAGAAAATATTTCATTCTCATAAACCCAATAATAGGGTTACACTCTTGAATGAAAGAAAAATTTTAGAAATTCTCATAAAAAAATTTAAAATGGTTTACCCCTTCTAATGAACGGGGTTCGAATGAACCACCCCCTTCTAATGAACCCCCCTTCTAATGAACCCTCCCCCCTTCTAATGAACCACCCTCCCTTCTAATGAACCCTCTTTTGCACCATATAAGGGGGGTTCGAATGAACCCCCTTTTTTCACCTTCCCCTCCACCATTTCAAAATTTATGCATTTTTTTGACTATCGAAGCTTCGGAAGGAGGTGCAAATGGAGTCAAATTGATAAACCAAGTTGGATGATTGTAGTGATCTAAATGTGCTTTCCAACAACTATAAATTTAATATATTTTGTTTTTATTTTTATATTTTACTTTAGTTTTATTAGACATAGGTTTTTCAATTCTAACCTCAAGTTCGATGAAAACGGCTAGGAAAAATAGTAAATTGAGTGGGAAAAATTGAAAAAATATATATCATCCCTAGGGATTTCGATGTCCCTTTGTTCTAACAAAAAAAATAAAATTGAATTCAATGATACCAAAAAGCTATACTGGCACCTATGTCTAAATCAAATGTCGACTAAAACTTAATTAAAAATATTCAACAAAACTATGAAAAAAAAAAATAAAAAAACCACAGAGTACCAAGAAAGTTAGCAACCTAAATTGCAAGAACTGTACTTTCTGATCCTTTTAGAAAGAGTAAGTGGTCATACAATACCGCCTTTTAAAAATGTTGTTTACTATTAAAAACTAGTTATCAAAGGAGACGCAAAAAATTATAATTTAATTTCAATTTTAAAAAAAAAAATACATTTAAATCTACAAACAAAATCTCACAAATCACTAGTTTACATCATTTTCAAATTCCCAATAGCTTTACCCCAATATGGGCTCTGTAAAGTGAAGTTTTCTCCAAAATGTTGATTTAATGTCAAAGTTTGGCTGCGGTAACCCATTATTGTGGATTAATCCCTCAACGCTAAAATGTGTTTTTAATTCCTTCAATTCTAGTCTACAAAATAATTGTGCTTGTGTTGTTATTAATTCTCTAGATTACCATGCAAATGTTTTTGGTCAAGAACTTATTGTTAGGGCAAGAAATTGTTTTAATGCCCTCTTATCTTTATTAAATCTTGTAGATGTTATTATTATTGATTAATATATTTTTATTTATACAATACATTGTACACATAGTCATTATTATACTCTTTCATATGTTTTACAAATCACTATAGTTAAAATAGAATATTATATTTTTCTTTCAAATTAACTAAATATTTTTTTTCCTTTTCAGGTCCCATAGATGGAAATATCCAACTCCACCAAACAACTTGACACCAACAAAACCATTATCAATTTGTGACTTTCCTTTTGGATGCAGTCATTCTACACCAATTATCACTAAAGAAGTGTCACAAGAATACAAGCATGTTTAAATCCAACTTCAATTACTATGAAAATAGATTTGGAAAATGAAGCACCTAATGAAGTTCAATTTCATTACTATTAATTATTTCTTATTATAAGTATTCAAATGTATGCTACTATCTTTTTAACATTTTCGTTTAAATAATACCAAATTATTTTCCACATTCATTTTTATGTAAAAATTATTAATTCATTCTTTTTTACTTTTTTATTGAATAAATTCAATATCAACTAATTAACATTATAAATTAAATTAAATTGCATACATGACCCAAGGTAAAATGGAAAATTATAAGATATTTGAAACAAAATGGAAAGACACATACAAACTTTTGGAAACCAAAATAAGAAAGCTATTCAAATCAAAAGACAATGAGACAAAAAAAGCACTAACCAATATTATAGATTAAAAAAATCATCCAATGGTCAAAACTAAAATATAACAAGTGCCACGTAGTGGCAAGTACTTGCCTATTTTAATTAAAGATTTGTAAAGTTGGAATAAAAATAAATGTAAGTTTAATTAATGTGAATAAAATTAAATGTAATTTTTTTAATTGTTGTATTTTAGTTTTGACTTTTTTATTTTGTGTTTTGTTTAATTAATAGCGTTGGTTTTTTTATATGTTTTGGTTATGTAATGTAAATATCTTGTTAAATATTTGGAAATAAAATAAATTGGAATAAATGTTTATTGTTTGGTGTTATTTTTTTAATACATTTGAATATTTATATAATGAACCCATTGAGAGAAGGAAGTAGTTTATGAATTATTGGTACTAACATAACTATGACTAATAAAGTTGAAGTTGAGTTTATTCTTTACAATAAATATTTCTTAAACATTAAATAATCAAATGATTTATTATTAAAAATAATTCTTAATTGATTCTAGTTGATTTTGAATTTGATAGTGAAATCTTCATATTATAGTTGAAGTTAAATATACTATCAATTTAATAAATATATTATATTATAATTTAATATTAATAATTGATAAATTACATTATATAAACTAAGTAAATAGGTAATATTATAATATTAATATATATAAATATATATGAAAGGAGAACGTACAACATAAAATAGCCTATATTATATAAATTAATATTACACATAATTTATAAATTAATATATTATCTATAGGTTAATTTATTTACCTACAAATTATTACCTATAATAATATAATCAAATTATACCATAAAATAATAAAAACACACACACACACACACATATATATTTTGTGTGTGTGTGAGAATCCAAATCTTTATAAAATAGTTAATTGATTTTTGTAAGATTTTTTTAATAACATACATAAAAAACTATTCTTAAAAAAATTGTCAAAATAAGTAACATTTATTTATTTTATAAAGATTTAATAAAATGATTTTATAAAGCAAAAAATGAAAAATCATTCTTTCAAAAAATATTTAATTTGCTTTATCCGTCAATAACACACATAAATTTTTAAACCAATCAAATGCACAATTTTTTTTTTTTTAATTTGTAAAGTTAAATATTTTACAGGTTGACTTTATGAAATTGAATTTTATTTTAATTTTTTTTAAATATTGTTTTTGATTGGTTGAAAACTAAATTATTAATAACTATGCCAAAGTCATTACAATAGTACTATGCTAAAGGCAAGTACTAATAATTAATAAAACTAACATATAATTTTTTTCAAGTCTACAAGCCTATAATTACAATATATAAAGGCAAATACTCCCCACTAGGTGGCATTCGTTAATTTTGTAGCCATATATGATTGATTATAAATTTCTAAATAATATAATACCTACTTGTCATATAATTCCATTAATTTTTATTTATTTTATTGGTTTTTCAATATGATTAGGCTTCCTATTAAGCTTTGATTTTTTTGCTTCACTCTCCTACCTTTAAAAAACAAAAACTAAAAAAAAGGTAAAAATTTATTACAACAAGAAGTACAA
>VDFB02035542.1:0-24118 GCA_007258455.2 Sequoia sempervirens | reverse complement strand
CAATCTTCTTGCAGTCTCCTCATTCTTTTGCAGAGGGTTGGCACTTAAGGTTATGTAATAGAATTTACAATTGATAGTTAAATTGTATAAAAAAAAAATTTTATGATCTTTACTAACATTTATTAGAATTGTTGCATGTTTTACATCATTGGAATCACATATTAGTTGTAACTTTTTTGAAATTTTATTATGGTATGTGCACTTTGATATGATGTAATGTGATTATGGGTTTGTCTCATATGTTTCAATATTGTTCAGGAAAAATTATTGCATGAAATAAATAATAACTTTTCATTTTAAATGTTTTTTTTTTTGCAGAACACGAGTCTTCCAGAAGATCAAGATGATCCTCATCATGATATAGATCCAGAAAATATTGATTCTGTTGGTATAGATCACATGGTAGAGGACGATGATGACACAGATATGGAAGACACCGAGGTCGATGACAATGATGATGATGATGACGATGATGACGATCACGATGGTGGTGGTGATGATGAGGTAGTTGCTGGTAGTATCTAGCAACATTCATGATCATATAGACTGCATCATGGATCATTTTTTATATATCATTATGATGATGATGATAATCACAATGGTGGTGATGATGATGAGGCAGTTGCTGGTAGTACCCAGTGACATTCATGATCATATAGACTACATCATGGATCATTGTTGATATATCGTTATGATGCCTCTTTTCATGGTTACTATCATATGTATCATTTTCACGGCTTACAGTACCATATTATTGAGTTGTATCATATTGAAATTTATCATTTTAACTTATATCATTTGGACATGTATCATCTTGACTTGTATCAATTTGAGTTAAATAATTTATCATTTTTACGTATATCATTTGTGATTGTATCATTTTGACTTACGTCAACTGTTGGACATGTATCATTTTCACATGTTATTGATCTACTGGCATGTTTGACTTTCACTTGTTTTAGTTATATATGATGTTGATCTTATCAGTATTGACTTGTCAATTTATATATATATTAAAAGTGTTCGATGATTTTAATTTATTGTTCAAGATGGATGTTGTCAAATTCAATTAAATTATAGATATTTGACTCACTTGTCTTAATTATAGATGATGATCATGTTATAATAATTATCTTGTTATTTAATCATATGAGTTAAATAATTAAACTTACTCTATAATCATATGAGTTATTTAAGAGGCATCATATATTTAACTAATTAAATTGAATTAAAACATATTAAATTAATAAATGGAACCAAAACAAGAAGCATTTTTAGAAGTAAAAAAGGAAGCAACAATGGAAGCCACACTAGAAACAAACCAAAAACAATGTTGGAAGCAAAATTGGTAGCAAAACTAGAAGCAAACCTGGAAGCAAAACCAGAAACAAAACTAGGAGCAAAACAAGAAGCACTTTTTAGAAGCAAAAAAGGAAGCAAAACAAGAAGCATTTTTAGAAGAAAAAAAGGAAGCAACAATGGAAGCCAAACTAGAAGCAAACCAGAAGCAATCTTGGAAGCAAAATTGGAAGCAAAATTGAAAGAAAACCTAGAAGCAAAACCGAAAGCAACGTGGGAAGCAAAACTAGAAGCAAAACTGGAAGGAACACAGGAAGAAAAACTAGAAGCAAATTTGGAAGCAAAATTGGAAGCAAACTTGGAAGCAAAATTGGAAGCAAATCTGGAAGGAAAACTAGAAGCAAAATTGGAAGAAAATTTTGAAGCAAAATTGGAAGCAAAATCGAAAGCAAAACCAAAAGCAAAATTGGAAGCAATCCTGGAAGCAAAATTGGAAGCAAAACTAGAAGCAAAACCAAAAGCAAACGTGGAAGAAAACCTGGAAGAAAAATTGGAAGCAAAACTAGAAGAAAAATTGGAAGCACAATTAGAAGCAAAACTGGAAGAAATACTAGAAGCAAAGCTGGAAGCAAAAGTGGAAGCAACAATGGAAGCAAAAGTGGAAGAAAAACTGGAAGCAAACTTGAAAGAAAAATTGGAAGAAAAACTAGAAGCAAAACTGGGAGCAAAACTAGAAGCAAAAATGGGAGCAGATATGGAAGGAAAACTTGAAGCCAAATTCAGTGTCAATTTAGGTGCTATTTCCGACGTCAATTTATGGCGCTATTCTTGGTGCTAAAGGAGATGTTATTGTTGGCACCAAATTTTCAGCGCAAAATTTGGCACAAAAGTAGGTGCTAAAGATAGTGCAAAATCTGGCACAAAAATTGGTGATGAAACGAAGAAATTGGTTTTTGCCAACTTTTGCGCCGTCAGATGACTCCAAAATGATGGACTAAAATACACTAAAATCTGGTGCAAAATTCGGCACTAATTGCCTATTGTGTTGTTGTGAATGTAGGTAGAATTTTGAGAGAGCATCAAGGATGTGTGCCTTTGTTGTTCTTGATAAATAGGATATGGAGGGATGTAGGGCCCCAATATGGATGGAAGGGTTGATGAACTAGGGTTTGGATGATAAGGACCAAGGATAGATGGAAGGTTTGATGGACTAAGATAAGAACCTAGGATAGATGAAATGTTTAGGATACTTACCTATTTATTTTGATGGAATCTGGACATACGATGGGTACCAATGTCTTGGGTGTGAGGTGTATAACCAAGGAAATGATAATATGGATTTTATTGGATATAAAGGGGTTCTAGGATACCTTGTTCATGAAGGCCTAATCCTTTTCCTTTGTAGTTCATACTTTGACACATTCATTTGCCAATGTGACATGTATCATTTATGAAACAAGATGCAAGTCCATTGTGAGGTGGATGTGATATGGAAGGAATAAAAAGATCTTGGAGTAAATCACCTTGGATAAAAGTGAGGGAACCCATTTGATAGGTAAGGGGCTCATGGATAGCTTGAATAGGGGTGAAAGACTCTTGTGGAGGATTGTGATCATGAGGGGAATTAGGATGGGTGATAGGATCTTGACATGGGGATGATGGGGTACTTTGATCTTGACCTGGAAAAGGATCACGAGGTGTAGGAGATGGAGTAGCTTGATCTTTATTAGGTATGGAATCATCATGAAGTGGTATGAAAAGGAATATCTCATAGGGTTAGAGATGGCGATCTTAACAATTAAAATGCGCATTTAAGTAACAAACAGAGAAACTAAAACACACAGAATAAATCATAACACAAAGAATTTAATGTGGTTCACCCAATCCGAGCTACATCCACCAAACCGCATCCATCCAATACTTTTATTATCCAGTGTAAAACCTATTACAATATTGTGAATAATCGCTTTTCATCATACCAAAATACCCATCCTAACCCCTTTACCAAGTTAGAAGCTTCCGCATTTTCGAAGTTCTACAAAATCGGATTTTTCCTTTTCATTGATTTTCCCTTTTCTGCGATCACCAAAAAGTAGGAAGAATGCCACGTACGCCACCAACCCCGCCGGGGCCCAACCCGCCCTGCAGACTCGCAAGGACGGGGCCGTGGTACAGATACTCATGCGGCTATATAGTATAGCATGATACCACCACACACTCAACAATATCTTGATCATGAGAAGGATGAAAATCATCATGGAATGAAAGGGTATTCGTGAATGGAGGTATATCTTGATCTTGATGAGGAAGGGAATCTTGAGATTTTTTGGAAAGCATATCTTGATCATTAGATGGTAGAACATCATTGGATATGGTGGAAGAACTATCATGCTCTTGGGATGCAGGGTGAAGCCACAATAGTGGTTTACAATTTGATGAAGGAAAACTCACAAAAAATGAGCGCATGGAAAAAAAATTGATTTTGGGGGTTCGAACGAACCAAAAAGCATTTGTCTAGCCGTATTCGGAAATAACCACCACGCATGCAATGCATAAAAAAAAAATTTGAAAACACCTTAGAAGGGGGTTCTACCAACCTGGTTCAATCGACCCCTTTGCCCTCATTCTCCCCCTTAGGCACTTTGAAAGTCCATATTTTTACACTTTGAAGCTCGAGTTGAGGATTAAAATGGAGGAGACTTCACAAACCCAACTGGAATTAGGTAGTCCTCAGAACGAACTATCCAACGACTATAATTTTAATATGTTTTGGTTCTTTTATTATGTATTTGTTTTTAGTTTTATTAAACATAGGTTTTCATCAAAATGAAGGTCTTTGCTTTTGCACATGTGGAAAAAATAACAGATTATCAAAAAAATTGAAAAAATAATATGAGTGCACTGGGAGCATTGAAGTCCTTGATCCAACAAAAACAAAAAAATGAATTTCAATATATGCAAAAGTAATGGTTATAATGGCTCACATGTCTAAATTGTAATTGGCTCTGACTTTTGAAACTTGATTAAAGAAAAATATTCAATAAAAACTATCTTAACCAAGTGGGAAGCTAATTCAGATATCGAGTTACAAATCTAAATTCAAAAAGAATGCAGAATTTTATCCTTCATGGAAAAAATTATGCTATAATGGCAGGGCCACTTTTAAAAATGTTGTTTCTCAAGAAAAAAAATAGTTTCATGGAGATGGAAAAAGAAGTAACTGATTCCAAAATTTTGAAAAAATATTTTTAGAATCTACAGAAAAAATGTGATGAGAATCTAGTTTGCATCAACTTCAAATTCCTCACGGTTTAGCCGCTATAGGTGCCCAAATGTGAAGATTTAGTTAAAAATAATAATTTCAGTGTCTAGTTTGGCCAAAAATTGTAAACCACTATTGTGGGATCACCCTGCAATGGAATCATGAGATGGTATGGATTCATTAGATGAGGTGGAAGGAGGCCTTGGAAGGATACTTTTCTCTTGAGATGGAAGGGGATCATCTTGGATGAAACAAAAAGAGATAAGCGGATCATCATGAGGTTCTTGAGAGATGGGATCTTGGTCAAAGATTGGAGGGGATTGGATATTTTTTGGTATCATTGGATGGAGTGGAAAGAATACTTTGATCTTGATGTACAAGGGAGTCTATGCTAGCATGATTTGGACTAAGAGATTGAAATGAATCATTATATGTAGATGGTATGATGGGAGAGGATGGTTGGATAGACTCATTAACTTGGGTGAAAGACTCATGAGGTTTATTTTGACTTATGGGGTATGAAGATAGATGCATGACATGGTAGGATTGCACAATATTATTTGTGTTTGAGGACTTAGATTTTGGTTTCTCATTTAGTCTTTGTAGAAAGTCATGAACATTGAACTTAGATGATGTAGTTTTGGGTGAGGATAAAGGCTTATGAGATGATTGTATCACTTCATTCAAATGTTGGGATTCTAGTTGTTTTTCAAGCTCTTTCAAACGATAGTCAAGATATTCAATCCTTTGGTCTCGTTCATGGGTCACATATGAATATATGAAGGATAGCGGTTAGACATGTTTGATTGATGGCTCTGGGAATGTTTTGAGGTGTTTAGGGATGGTTAGAGATGATTAGTGAAGTTTTGGGAAGGTTATGGATGGTTTAGGGATGATTATTATGATGGATGAAGCATGAGACCCAAAGGTTATGATAGGTGATGTTGTTTGATTGAGATTGAAAATGTTTGTGACAAGAATACAATTCAAACACGAAAGATGTAATATATGAATTTTTTGACATGACTCGAAGACAAGTACAACCTATGGTTGGCCAGAACAATATTTGTTGGATTCCCACTTGGATTTCTCTAGATGCACCTATTCAAAGCGGATAGCTTAGAAGTTTGGTGGCACTGGCTCCCCCTTACATGACACTCACTTCTCGGGTGCACCAAACTTTGAATTCCCAAAGACCTGAAGATCTCAAGGAATTTGCTATCTCTACTCTAATCTATGAAAATGTGGGACTACTTCAGAGGTCTGACCTCTTGCACCAGCAAATGGAAGGATTTTGGCTACTAAAAACAAGAGGTGCCTAGTAGGGGATTACCGTGAATAGAGAGCCCGTCTGTAATAGCCTAAGCACTAGGAAGCCCACTCCCACTCTCATCACCAACAAGTCTCGACAGACTGAGGGTCTTGCAGCTTGGCTTCAAATGACACTAGCCACTCCTTGGGGTACAACTTTCGTTCTCCCCACTTTGATATAGCTCGCTGGAAAATGTGCTTGAGGTCAAACCTTGAGGTGATGAAATCCCCAGGTAAGCCTCTACTAAAAGTAAAAAGGAGACCACTGTGTATTTCTTGTCACCCAGGATCACACAAGTGTGTAAGAGGAGAGGATATGTACACACTAGCTCAAGTAACACATAATGTGCAAGTGCACCAAACACAACAAACAAAGTTCTTTTTAAGCACCAAATGAAATGTTTGTCTACTCTAAAGAAAACAAGGTTTAGCTGTTTCAGAATAAAGTCTTGGACACATGAAAACCTGCAAAACCAACCATTAGTAGTTTCTCAAAGATTTCTTGGACCAACGAAAAGCTGCAAAACCCTAGTTAGGACAAGAGGTTAACCAAAGAAGATCTGATTATTTGATAGTGTATTTGACCCAAAAATTAAAAATTTAAAGACGGTACCTCTATTGAATTTATGAGAGCTTTCCAAATTTATACAAATTTTAGAAAAATTCCTTTATTTGGACCCTAGAGAGCAGATTAATGAAAAACCCACAATTTTTAAAGATCAGATGTTTTAGAAAATATATAATGTAAAAATAAAAACTATAAAGAAAAAACCCCCTCTAAAATTGTGATCCCTTTTCGTATCTATATTTTCTTAAGAAAAATTCCTTAATTTGCATCCTAGAGAGCAGATTTATGAAAAAACCCACAATTTTTAAAGATCGGATGATTCATAAAATAAATGATGTCAAAATGAAAACTATAAAGAACAAACCCCCTCTAAAATTGTGAGCCCTTTCCAAATCTATAAAAATTTCAAAATAATGTGTTGATTTGCATCTAGAAAGCAATATTTACGAAAAATAATAAAATAACTATAACATGTGTAAAATTGTTGATAAAAGGCTAATTTTTGGACTGTGGCCATCTAAGATCATCCTTAACCTGCAATAAAATAATCAGAAAAGAAAAAAAAATGGTTTTTTTCTCCAAAAATGATGCAAAACCTGCAACAAAAAGCTTACGCCATTTTCACATCAGGTTCACCATTTGTGTGATGTTGAAAATGAAAACCTTGAATTCACAAATGAGAATTGACATGCATTCAACATCATATTCAATGAAGTATTTACAAATGAACACAAATGCAAGAAATGAAATACTAATTACTAAAAAATCAAACACATGCATTCAAAAGGAAGACCACTCCACTTCATTGTTATCTATAAGATCTTGTCTTTACTCTCAGATTTTTGCAACAACAAAAGCACAAGAGACTGTGTAGAATGGATTAGAAGATTGCATGATCAAAATTCAATGTATATCTTTTTGGTGAGAAGAGAAGGCTTTCTATAGATGTCCTCATGGGGTGGATTCATGTTGCGGGAGAGATATGGGATTAAAAAGTGAAGTAGAGAAATGCATATTTTAATCAAATGAAATGAATGGGTTTATGATATAATGTAGGTTTATGATTTAATGAATTGAATGATTTTATGTAATGGATAAAGATTAAATGATTTACTGATTTGTGAATTTAGACAAATGATTAAATGGTTTTATGTATTTAAATGATTTAATATGCATAGATATTTTAATGATTAATGCAAATGGAGCAATATGAAATGGATAAATGGAGATGGATAAATGCTTATAAATGCATGAATGCTTATAAAGTGTTAATGATTTGAGCGAATTAATGAGTGAATAGAATAAAGTATTAAATGAATCAATTAAACATAGATAATAATATCCATTTAATTAATATACGAAAAATAAGATAATTGTGAGGATAATTTTGAGTGTCTACAAGTAGTTGCAAAAATATTAATTAAATAATAAGAACATTATTAAATTAATATATGAGTTGAAAATAAGAAGAATCGAAATAAATTGATCAAATGTGAATGATAAATTTTAGATGTCTACAATAATATCTATCAATCTATAAATATAATAAACCATTCTCTCAAAATAAATATAAAAATTAAATGAAAAATAATATAAATATTATAACTTGCCAATAGTAACATAATGTGGTATTATTATTCTTGTCATCGAGATTCAAACCCAATTGAAGTGTAATTATTGAATATTTATATTGAAAATGAGATCCCACCAATTCATAACTCTAGATCACAAAAATTATTAAAAAAAAAAACATAAATATTCTGATTTCATCATTATTTATGCAGCTTCAGGGAACATCTATGTAAGCAACGGTGACGCCGAATTCCTTTTAGAAAGGAGGGTCTCCTGACATTCTTGATTTCCCAGAGTGTCGTACAATGGCCGATCCTTGGTTTCGGGAAGGCCCAAAACAAACAAACCGCTTATAATTATTGCAATTCCAAATAGACCGAAGGAAAGAGCTGCGTTGCTGTGGCCGATCACAACAAGTACTGGACTCACAATCGCCCCTACATAGATGGCCTCTCTTACAACTGACATTGCTGAGTTGCGAACGCTCGATGGGAACAATTCCAAGCAATATATCAACATCACATTAAAACCTATGACTGCACTCAAAAACGCTCCTACTTCAGCAACTATCTGTGCCCAATTTTTTTTTGCAGGTGAATTGGGAGTATCTGGTATACCCCTTGAATAGAACACACACAAAAAGCAGAACATGCCACTCATTAGTGTTAACAGGAGAATAGCCCTTCTACGCCCGGCCTTAGCAAGGATAATAGTGGAGAAGATGGCCGCTGGAATTTCAGAGAGAGCGTTAAATGTGACACTCAGATATAAATCGAAGTCCAGACTTGAGACTCCAAAGGGCATTCCAAAGTAGATGAGTCCCACGCCAAAGCCCACCGCCATGATTGACATGAGCCTTGTGCGAGCCCATTTCGTTGTCCACAACAGTGATAAAGAAGACTCTGTTCTGCTCTCTGTAATGCAGTCTTCTATCTCTACATTTTCTGGCAATACTCTTCCGTTTATTTCTGCCATTTTTCTTAAACATTTTAAGGCCTCGTTGGAATTTCCCCTGAGAAGTAGCCACCTGGGCGACTCCCAAACGAAAGGGAGGAGCAGCAAAGAATAGGCCAGAGGAAGTATGGCGATGTAGATGTAGGTGCTTCTCCAAGAAAAAGAATTTCTGGTGAGGTAAGCGAGGGCTGGAAGTGAAAGAAATCCCAAGCTGAAGAACAGAAAAACAACAAAACTAATGAGGCTTCTCCATTGGCGACCAGCGAGCTCAGTAGAGAGGACCAGACAGTAAGTTCCCACGGAGGCTCTGCCGAAGCCGCTGAGAGCTCGGAAGAGAGAGTAGATCCAAATGTTGGGCGAACAAGCAGTTAAAAAGCCCATCAATGAAAGTGCCAAAGTGGAAAGCATCAGAGTCCGTTTACGACCCAGCCATGAATCTGCCAATGGTCCCACTACTATGCAACCTGCAAAACCCTCGTTGTCTTAGATTTTCAATTTTTTTCCACTAAATGTTTAAATTTCATCTGCTAATGCATAATATGGAGGAATACTAATAACATTAATATCAATGAATTTAGAAGCAAAGTAAAACAATTTGTGGTTCTAAAACAGATTAGAGATTAAATTTGTTTCAACATAACAGTCTAAACTGGGATAATGGATTGAAGATTCTGTGTATATATAAAAGTTGTGACAGAAGTCTGTGATTTAAGTTCTTATATCATTACATATATTACACTGTATATCTTTAAGATTTTGAGACATTATACTTTCTGTCATCACCATCTCAAAACCTCTGTTTTAAACCAAATCTAATATGCATTTTCTAAGGAAAGGAAAGGAAAGGTCGTTTTATAGTCCATGATATCAGGCTATCTGTTTTTAGGTCTACAGATGGCTTAAAGTATTTGGGACTGTCTCGTACTTCCAGTATACAGGAGACACCTAACTCATGCTTTACAATACAAGATGTACATACCCTACCCATAAAAGATTTAAACTTGTGACTTCTCCAGAAGAAAAAAACAGTTCCAAAAGAAAAATACAGTTCTGATATTAACAGAAGCACCTTTTAAGAGTAAATGACTTGAATATTACCTTATGTATGTATAGCAGAAATAATTATCAAAGAGAAAACAGCAAGACTAAAGTAAGTAACTACTTAATCCTTTTATTTTGGGGTGCAATGGGTACGCCGAAGTTGATTTGGAGAATTATGTGTTAATATGGAGAATTAGAAAGGTAAAATTAATGTACAGCTGTAAAGAAGAAGACCTGTTAGTTGGGAAGAGGAAGTAAAATTTTGTACAAGCAGCAGTAAAACTTACACAAATTAACATTTCAATCCAAAGAATTAACAGAAATGTAGTTAACAGAAATGTTGGCATAGAGGATGGGCAATGATGAATGCTTGTAAAAAAATAAAATGAGTTTTCTCCTAAAAGTTTCTAAAAACCACAAGCATGCATTAGAATCAATATGAAGGAAGAAATCGAAAGCTGCAAGATTTTCTGCAGCAAATTTGAGGCATGCAACTTTCATTTCAGTGGCATTCAAGAATAGAGGCAATAGTATTTACATAGAAAAATAGGCAGAGTTTGAAGGAAAAATGTTCATGGTAGTGTTGATAGGAGACTAATATAGTGTAGGTGAGCTGAAAATGAGCAGCATAAAGATTTTTGTGAAAACTATAATAAAGCTATGTATTTTTTAGCATTGACATATAACAAAAACATGTGTCAAAACAGAAAAAATTACCTCCAACTAAAATGTTCATTATTTTGTAACTTACAGTCAGAAAACAAAAGCTAACAGAAAATATAGGGACAAAAGAAAGGCAAGACTAAATACAAGAGGTTAGAAAATCACAAACAGATACCTTTATGCTTCTTAATAATATATCCAAACGCATCAAACAGAAACCACACATGGGTTCTTCCACAATCATACCACATATATCTGCAAATGTAGTAAACTATAGTATATGTCTTAGGCTCTAAGAGACTCCAGCACTTCTACTTATTCTTAAATAGGTAGATTGTGGAATATTTACATATACAGAGTATTTCAGTTATCAGTTGGAGGGCTGCTTTTGAACGTCTTCCAAAGGATGGAACCAAGCTTGCTGCTCAAGAACTGAGTCACCACTCTTCTCAGGAGAATGGTGATCGGCAGTTGTCTAGTTATGCTCCTCTGCAGGACCAAACACTCTAGTTTTGGGATGTGGTACCCAGCTTTTATCAGTTTGAGGTTCAATTACATCCTCAGGAACCCTATTCAAATGAGCACCAGCATCTTCATTCTTCTCATACAGTGATGAATGCACACATCTCCTGCAGGAATTAGAGAAGATTTAATGAGTTTTGTTCCAGATTAGAAAGCTAAAAGAACCAAAAATAGAAAACAGTAATTTACATTATATGAGTGCTAATAAAACAACAAAAAATAGTAATTTACTATTAAAATAGCAATAATGAACTCTTCTTAAAGGCTAATTTTGGGAACTGTGGACATAGAATTCTAATAAGATTGAAATCCATTGTGTAGATTTGTTTCAATGAAGAATAAATTGGAAATGAACACAACGTACCTGAATTTGTTGTGACTTGACATTAAATTTGTTTGTCTTGTAGGACACAACCTGCAGTAGTCTAAATTGTTTTGGAAAATAGAAGAGAAATCAACAATTTAAAATATATAGGAAAATTGAAAAATGTTTTTATAAGCATACATTGTATATCATTACTATTAGAATTGACAACTAACCTTAACATGAGAGTGGATGTACCAAGATGCTTGGAAGGAGGGTAGAAGTATGATGATCAATAGTTTGCGTAGAAGATCCTGGAAGAGAAAAATGAAATAAGGTTGTGTTAATATAGTGTGTGTTGAAAGGGTTGATCTTGAAATTTATTTGATTTGAAGGAGGGGTTTGAAATCAATTAAAAGTTAAAAGTGAACATACCTATACATATTGTTTAACTTAAAGGGAGTTGAGCATTTGAAGAGGTTGATGCGGCAAGATTGGACAATCGAACTTCCTCATTGAGCCTACGTGCAACATATGGGCTTTGTTGCATGCATGCGTATCTTTCAAAAGTGAATGCTGGGTGGATACAAAGGCCAGAAAGTTGAGTAACTCTAGAAATTGTTGTAAATGTCATACCTTGACGATCAATATTGCCGATGTCAATGGTGGCCATTTGAAGTGTAAGCCCCTGTGATTTGTGGATGGTTAAGGCCCATGCCATTTTAAGAGGGATTTGGCGGCGACCACCACGACTAATAGGGGTAATAGGGATATCTTTGGTATTGTTTGTATCCCAGGCAGGCCCAATATAATTGTTGAATCGAACAACTACAAACAAGGGTAGTTGGGGTGGTTTTTCACTCTCCTTATAGACAATATTTTTTACTGTGCCAAGAGCTCCATTAACAAGGCTAGTATTAGTCCACAAATTGCAAGATAACATAACCTTTTGGTCGACACAAAGTAAAATCTTGGGTTGGAGTTGCTCATCATCTGGGTTTGTGTTGAAAGAGCTCTCTATTTGCTCTGCAGTGGCAATGGCAATAGGATGTGCTAGAGACAATAGCATATGCTTATTATGGAGTGAAACTTTTTTATTGGTTGCATAAAGATGTATGGAGGATAAGAAAGCATTTTGTTCTGTAGATGATAGTGTTGAGCTTGACCTTGACATTAGTAGTTGCCAATCTGCAATAGTAGGGTGAGCCTTTCTTAAATTGTACAAGAGATCACGGAATAGAAGATGGGTGGGATCTTCTCCGGCTTGACGAAATATTTTGTTTAGTGTAAAAACAGTGTGGAAGCTCCGCCATAGTGTGCCCCCGTATGAAGTAGAAGAGTACATTGGAATGTCTTTGACTGGTGGTAGCTGGCCAAGGTCTCCAAAGAGCAGGACTAAGCGGCCTCCAAAAGGGCTATGGTTGTTTGCTTGGAAAGCTTCGCGTAAGCGATAGTCTATCCGTTCAAGCAACTTTGGACCAATGAAACTCATTTCGTCTATTAAAATGTAGCGCACAAAGTGCATTCTCTCTTGGAAGCTTGCTAATGTTTGGCCTTGCAATGGAGCCAACTCTTTGATGGGGATGCGCAGTGCAGAATGAATTGTCGATGCTCTAATGTTGAATGCTGCAACACTTGTTGGTGCAAGAAGTAAGAGCGATGATTGCCCGTTTGGAGCAGAACAATCTAGTGCGGACCTGATTTGTTTAATTAGGTGTGACTTTCCAGTTCCTGCAGTTCCTTGAACTATTATTTTTAGTGGTGGTTGGTAAGTGGTGGAGGACAAGTGGGACAATACTAAATCTAGTGTTTTATTTTGTTCCATTGAAAGGGTGTGGTGGGAATTTACAAATGGCGGAAGGGGGACCGCATATGTTGTGCGGTTGGAGTCTACGAAGTTGGATGCTTGACTGAGCTCTATTGGATTAAAGGAATGAGTATTCCAATCATGATTAAGGTCTAATTCACGGTTGCCTAGCATGTCAAGTGTATCTAAGTGGAGCGGATTGCCTGGGTGAACACTTGACAAGACTTGCCATTCAGATTGGTTGCAGTTATTTGGGGGTTCTGTAGCATTTGAAGGAGAGTCAGGTTCTGTATTGGAGGCCGTATCTGGTAGATTGCGGCGAACATGCCACGGATGGTAAGTGCATGCTAGCCTCTCCCACTGTGTGATAATTTGAGTTGGTGAGGAACCAAGGTCAATTGCAATGTCACGAAAGGGTTTGTAAAGAACCAGTTCACTCCAACAGAAGTCGTGGAAACTTGGGTCATCCTTGGGAGGAATGCTTGTGAATCGAGGGGAGACTCGAACAATTGCAGTAGAGGAACGCTCTTTCCAGTGGTTTGTTTTACGGGATGTTTTGAAGCTCCATTTTTGAGTAACCTCAATCAATGACATTGCCTCAAGACTAATAGGACATGCCATGTATGCATCGATACAGTTTGTTTGTGGAGAGGTACATGTGTTTGAGAGTGGAACGCGTTGATAGTTTTTAAGGTTGACATTTAAAGAAACAAATGTTCGGCTACACAAGCAGAGTGGTAGTTTTAATAAAAGGTGGCAACTTTCTTGAGCACTAATATCACGATCAACAAGGTTGTCAACAAGCATTTTCCTAAAAGCTATTGGTGCTGGCTTGTCAGGATCAAAAGATGTTGAAATACGTGAAAGCATTGCATGATATGTTTCTGATTTGGTTTCTGCTTTAGCTGCATATTTTGCGATATATTTGAGCACTGCATCAATTGAGAGAACAGGCTGGCAATCTACATTTGCGCACCAAATAGAGAGGATAGTGGGGTTGTGAAGATTTACTCGGTCATCATTGCGAGCAGGGGTGTGCTTTGGCTGCCCACTATCACTAGAGAGCGTTGAATTGTTTAGCATGGTCCAAGGGGCTTTATAGCGGCACTCAAATGTACCACCTTTACTTCGCAAGCATGTTTGCAAGGAACAACGTGTATGGCGCTGAACACAATTGAGCAGTTCAGTGTAGTCATGTGAAGGGGTGGACAACATAATTAGTCTTGTGTCCATTAGGCAGGGGTTGTTTAAGGTAGACCTTGGAATGGATGCAGCTGAGCTTTGGGGGGGACGTGGGTTCCAAGCAGAGACATATTGGTCAATGTAGTCGATTGCATTTTGTACTGATGCAAGATTATTCCATTGCAGTTTCGCAATATCGGGTGCATCTTTCAGCCAAAGGAAACCGTGGACATGTGCAGACCCACGGTGTTGCCATTCATACCTGGACACAGTAGATGTTATAAAGTAAATGATGTAAGAAAGAAGTAAATATAAATGATGTGGAGGGTAATTACCTGTACCAGTAGTCATTTGTGCAAAGAATCTTCTCCAAGACCTCCTCACGAAATGCAGTAAATCGATGATGCATATAAAGTGCACAGAGGTGTGGGTTTTGAACTATATTTTGGATTCTCCACCTGGCAGCAGCAGTAGGATTTGTTGGTGTTGTAGATGGCATGACATTGTGTAAGTCTGGCCATTTAGTATCTGCTGCACTAAGGGTGAAGAATAGAGTCGGGCAACCAACTTGAATAACCATGTCAGATAGCTCCCCCCTACGAAGAGTCCAGAATGGGCGAGTGCCACGAATTGTTGACCCGAACCGCATAACTTGGTCTGCAAGATGTTCATCTGGGAGGTCCTTGAGTCTTTGGCGTAAGTCACAAATTGTTGTTGGCAGTCTACTTTCAAAGTGTTTTTGAACAAATACAGAAGCTGTGGCTTGGCTACGGTGACACATTAGAATATTAAGAATGAAGTATCTAAACCGTGGGTGTTGGCCAAATCTATTATCATGGTATCGAAGAAGATGGAGTGCATATTCGTGTAGCTTGACTTCTTTCATACTTTGTTGATTGAAAGCAGCTCTGCCTTTTGGAAACAATGTTGGGAATGCCATAACAAATAATCCTTCTGTGGTATATTCATTGAGGGGCGTAAGAGAAATTGGTGGCCAATCAATAGTAGGAGTTGGGCGTCCTTCCTCTAATTGCAACAAGGCTCGCAATTCTTGCACTTCTGTACGTGCAGGGGGCAGGTTTGCCACAAATGATGTTGTTGCTTGCACATTCTCTGGTAATTGTTCTTCGGTTGTATTATCTGTCTCCATGAAGGTAACATCAGTGGGGTTTGAAGTTGAGGTTGTTGCATTAAGCAAGTCAGAGATGTCAGTGGAGGCAATAGGCAAGCATAAGAGAGAGGTCTCATCTAATTGGACATCTTTGTAGTAGGGGTCATAACAGATCTTATATTGCAAAGCCTCATGAACATGTGCTCTGCAAACATAGAAGTTGTATTGTTGGGAATCAACATTTCTTTTATTAATAATGAGTATATCCAAGTCATGTATGTGGCGTGGCAAGTAATTTGCAATTGTTGTAATATCCTGAGGAAAACAAATAGTGTGGCCACTATATTTGAGTTGTCCTCCTCTTGCATAAGTAACTTGGAGGACAGGGCTAACTCTTGATATAAGCATCTCCTCAATCTGAGATAGGCATTGTAGACAAGAAGGCTGCTCTCTAGGGTCCATGTTGTTCCACTTTGAGAAGCGGTTGCCATTTTTTTCAGAAATGCATCTTGTACAAGTTGTAGTACCATTGAACAGGTAGTTTTTATTCCTGGATATCGTTCCATGCATATCTGGCATGTTGATATGTTTGATAGGTTGTCCAACTTTGAACGGAATGAATTTCTAGAGATGTAATAGTTTGCAGGAAATAGTGGAGGATGGAGGTTTTGGGAGGTAGAAGTGGGGTTAAATGTAGATTGTAAGTGAGGTGTTTGTGGTTGCAAGGAGCTAGGGTTATTGGAAAGATAGGGTGGAGTAGTGGAGGAGCTGGCAAGGTTACTATGAAGGTTTTCTCTTCTTCGTTTATTAATAGAATCCTTATTTGCATGGTACCACAATCGTTTTAGATGATTTCGATGAGACCGTTGTGCTTCCATACTTTCAACTTGGTTTTCCATGGTAGAGGTTGCTGAGGAACATAGCAATGCAATATTATTGTGCAGTAGTTAACAATAAAGTTGAAATAACACATGTAAGGTAGGTGTGCAAAATAAGCTGGATGAAAGCTTGAAGTAATAATCCGTTGTATTGACTAATATGTGCACAAGATAATATTGTCGAATTAATAAGTCTTTCTATTCATTTCATTAGTAATTGTACGCACACAAGATTACATTTAAAATCGAATTGCAAAACATGTGGAGAAGATAACATTGTCGAATAAAAAGAGTATTTGTATTCATCTTAGTTCTAATTGTAGGCACAGTTGGTTCCATATGGTTGTATTTATAGTAGCAAAAGTTGTAAAACATAAACAAAGAGTATACAATATTGTGGAATGTAAGAGGTACATGCAAACTTTAAACAGGTTTTAATGCTGTAATGACAAAGCTTTGTATTTCTTTCCCAGCAAATGAATTCAGAGTGATGGCCACTTCAAAGAAAAACTTGTGCCCAAGAACTTGATCCAACACCTCTTTAGCAGCATCAGGTTCAGCGAGAAGTAGTTGAAAATCTTCAGCGGACACTCCAAACAAGTTGTTTGCAGGACCTTCAAATGCAGTGACTTTAACAAGAGCACCTGTTCCATCGTCCAAATCCACTTTGATCATGTAGCTAAAATCACATCCAGGGAGATCAATAGAACACTTTGGGCAATGAAAGCTATTGGGATTTTTTTCTACAACCTTTTTCTTACACTTCTTATTGCCCACCATAAGAGGACAAGAGAGGTAATAAAAGTTTTCCAAGTGAACTTTTGAAATGCTTGCTTTTACGCAAACATTGGTTTTTACAAGATAGTTTGTATTGTTGATCAATGCGATGTCAATTGGATTTGCAAACTTCTCGGAAGAAAGATGATCTATTGAGAGTGAAAGGAGGGGTGTTTCATTGCCTACAGTCGTGTACCATTGAAGCAACATTGTTGCTTCTAAAAGTTTTGGATTTATGACAATTGTAGTTGCATATATAGTATCAAGAGCCTTTCCACGCCAGGAGGTTACACGCCCAGATTTGATTAAGATAGTTGGAGGGGTTGGTAGAAGAAGCAAAGTAGATAATTCTTTTCCTTCAAATTCACAGTGACGACCCCAAAGTGTAACATCAATGGACAAGCATGACATGTCGGTGATTGTTGCAGTACACTTAATTGTTTCGGTTCCATCTCTCTTACGGATAATTGATGCAGGGGAGATAGATAAAAGTATGCCAAGAACATCAACAACGGAATGAATAGGTAGTGATAGTAGGGAATCTATGCTCTTGATATGCAAGCTATGCATAGGGATTGTAGACTCGACACATGGTGAAAGTGTAATTGTTGATGATTTGTGTAGGAAAATTTCAAATGGGTTCATCGAGCTACTATATTTTTTATTAGCAACTTGTATGCGACCATTAGAAATGATGTATACACTATTAGAGTGCACAACATTATAGAACTCATCAACAAGTTCATTGAAGCACGTGACATGTATTTCGGTGCCTTCTTTGTCAATGAGGTCAAAACCAAAAACTTTTCCTTCTTGGTTAGCATTGTGAAACTCATGAATTGGACTCTTTGTTAATGCTCTTCCCTCAATGGACCAACGCTTATAGTATGGGGTCAAAGATTTGATGGGAAGTATTTCAGAAGTGGGTATGGTTGATCCTTGGGTAGATGTTGCAGCTTGTTGTAAACCAGATGGGCCTTGGGAGCTAGTGGATGGCAAATGAATTGTTGCTTGCATAAGAGGAGTTGGCGTGCCAATGAGTGGTATTTTATTAGAGACCATTTCAATATTGTTGATAATTATAGCCCTGCAAGTGAACAATGCAAATGTTTTAGGAAAATCACAGTAATGAATGAGAACAAGATTCAAAAATAGCATTAGGCTGGACGTACGTGTATTTGTCGAACATCTTTGATGTATATTCTATAAGGTGGACAATAGACCCACCAACCATTGCTTCTTCGACAACAAGATTGTTGAACTGGCTGGGAAGTAAAGTTGGATGGGTATGGACACCATCAGAGAGTTCAATACGATATTTAACATCTGTTGAATGAGCTTGTTGTATAGCATTTATGGATGTGACCTGTAATGAAGGGTCAAGATCGAACATGCCTGCAAGAATTTCTTCAATAGCATTTGGAGTTAGAGTTGCCATTGTGAAGGTGAAAGCTAGTTGAAGTTTTGTGCCTGCGGGGAACTTGTGAGTGTTAGAATTGGCATTAAGGGCACATCAAATAAAGGTTAATTTTCTATTTCTTTGTTTTTTTTTTAGAAATCGTTTAGTTTTCCTCTAAGATTGTTGTGTTCTAAAATTGTGACGATTCATAAACCATAGGTTATGAATCATACATAACAAGAAGTTTAAAACCACCAAATAAACATAAAATTCATATCACAAGTTTTGGAAATTTGTACATGAATAAGCAAATAGGGAGGCACAAGATAGTATATTTGAATTTTGTATATCTTTGTTCCAACATAAAAGGAAATCCATTTTTTTTACACTACCCAGCTGCAATCAAGAAAAGTGTATACATGTTCTCCGTTCGGATGTAAAGATCTTTTGATAAAGAAACGGTAGATTTATATTATGTGTCTCCTGGCCAATCATTTATATTTGGTAAGAAAGTACAATCAATTGTAAATTTGATTTTATAAAATATTTTCAATCAAGAGCATGGTTATCTGTTAGAAAATGTTCTATCCTTGATTTAATTTTGTTTATTGCACCGTAACTTTGCATTTCTAATTATCCTATGAATGGTTGCTTTGTAGATCAAAGGATACATTTTGTTTAACTAACAACTTTAAAGTCACAACTATTGGTCCAATATTGATAAAAATATTGGGCATTATATAAACAAATAACAACTACTATCACAACTATTGAAACATGCTTAGGTATTGGGTTCTCTCCTCTATGTTCTAATACTTGTGTAAAACCTCTCTCTTAACCTTCTAAGTAGTTCATCATCCATACCTAGTTGACTTTTTGCGAATGCTGCAAATAGATTTGGTAATAGATGGTTCACCATACCCAGTAGATTTGGTAATGCATGCCCACCGTAGAATTGGTAATAGATGGTTCACCATACCTAGTTGATTTTTTGTGAATGCTGCAAAGAGATAATAGTTGAGGTTGAGGTTGAAATTTGCATAAGCCTAGCTGGGGCCTCAAATGCTGAGAATTGTGACAGAGTTGTTGCTAATATGGAGGTTTCAAAAACTGAGCAAGCTTGTTTTCCTGGTAATTTTGGAGTTTCAAAAACTCGGGAAAATAGTTTTCCCGGTCACTTAAAGCTCTTCGTCCAAGGTTTGAAATTTGAAGCCTGTGGCTGATGTGGTATCAATGAATGGCCCTAAATTAGATGAATTGATCAAGAAATCTGAATGTGTGGAAGGTCAATTAGTGATAGGTTCTGGTTTATAACTAATGAAAAGCCAATACTTAGACATTAAGTAGCCATTGAAATAGCAACCAAAGTTTGTATTTATGATCATCGTGGTTGAAAATGTGAAAGCCCTGCAACATGCTCTTAATTTCATATTCTATCCTTACTGCTATCTTCTTATGCTTGATTTTCTCTTCCAATCTGGAGATTATAGGCAGAAATTACCTGAAACATATTTCGAGGATTCTACCCTTCTTTAGGAGTTTTGAACACCATTGCAAGGAGTGCGTAGGAGATTATAAAGTGTCATGAATGCATAGCACATTTATTAAGAAACGAAAAATGGGTAGATGGAAATGGAACCTACAGGTTTTTCTGACTAGAAGAAGAAAAAGCATGGTGCAGACAAGGAATGTAAGCAAATTTTTCAAATTTGATACCCAATTAACCTCCATAATTGGAGGTATGTGA
This sequence comes from Sequoia sempervirens, assembly GCA_007258455.2. Taxonomy (NCBI): domain Eukaryota; kingdom Viridiplantae; phylum Streptophyta; class Pinopsida; order Cupressales; family Cupressaceae; genus Sequoia; species Sequoia sempervirens. The sequence goes on along the minus strand of VDFB02035542.1, from coordinate 3,721 downwards.
ATTGCATAAGTTTTCCTTTTAGATTAAACCCACATCTATCGCTTTGCAGAAATTTGAGAGCATTGGTTTCCCCACAAAACCAGTGATAGTACCAAAAAAATCTCAGATTAAAGACATGAAATTTCCATAGTCCAAGGGCATGAGTTGGAATGTTTTTGGTAAAAAACTTGTGTAGAGTTTTTTGTATTCATCACTAAAATGCCACAGATTTAATGCCCAAAATAGACAAGAATAGGAGAAACATAAGAATCCCAAATTCATCAATTCACATTTCCAATACCATCAACACCAGAGATATTTTATGAAGTACACTTGATGCTCGGAATCCCCAAAAAGAACAAAACCTCCAATGCTTTAGAAACAGAAGTAACACTAAACCATTGTAAAACTTCACAAAGGAATAAAAAAACAACCCCATTTGTACACAATAATTGAATTAAATAAGAGGATATAAGGGAGTTCTGAGCATTTGACCTTGCTGATCCAAGCAGTGATAGAGGCGAATACCAAATTCCAAAGAAAATAAAACAAAAGAACTCGATGAAACCATGGCCAACGACTTTCCTCAAGATTTTGCACAAATTGTATCACGCGGGTGTGACTGGCAGTATAACGCCACATTCCACAACCTTTGTTAACATCTACTCTACCAATGCTAAAATGGGAGCTTTGGAACAGGGTATGGACTTTCATCGCAGCATAAAAGATGGAGGTACATTTTTTTTCAATGTTGTAATTTCAATTGCCTTCTAGTTATGTATGTAAAAAGTGGACACATAGACAAGGCACGTGAACTGTTTCACAGAATGCCTCAAAGAAATGCGATTCGAGGGCCTGGAAACATTGTAGGTTATGCGAAAGAAAAAAAATGATTTATTGAAAGGGCTTTTGAAAATTTCAAGTAAATAAAGTCGACAGACCTGTAAAGCCAAATCCTGCAACATTTAGTCATGTATGCAAAATGCGGAAACATAAAGAAGGCACGTTAATTGTATGACAGAATGCCTTAAAGAGATGACGCATCATGGAATGCTATGATTATGGGGTAAGCACAAAATATACTTATTAAAAGGTTGTAGAAACTTTCACACAAATGCAATAGTCAAGTGCAACACCATATACAGTGAGCTTAGCTATTACCCTTCTCCGCCTAAGATAGTATGGGAGTTTTAGAGCAGGGAAAGAACATGTCTTCCGCAATTTGCGGGCATAAGCTGTGCCAAATGTTTTTTGTGGCAGGGCTTAAGGCATATGTTTCTTAGTTCGGTGTTCATCATGATTTTGCTGATGAGGGGCTCTGAGATTACCCTGTGGCCAAAAATTACAAACGAAAGAGGCAGGAGAAGGGTCAAGGCGATGGCTCTTATTATAACATTTGAAAAAACTCAACGGGAGTGATGACAAGAAAACAGCGACAGATAAAACAACGGATCCTCTTTCGATATATAACAACAGAATTGTTTAGAATGAAATAAAACACAATAGAGAATGATCAGGCGGCGTACAGATTCAAAAGGAAAAATCTTCGAAAGCAGACTGGCAAGTGACTTACCTCAAGATTCTGCACTAATTGTGTCCCGATGTGGGCAGAGGTCGCATGAAATTTTTAGGAAACCCCAAGTTGTGTACTGTTGCTGCTTAATCTTGCTGCTTCAATCTATCACAGAAAAGGGGCGGAAAGCATTAGCAGCGGGGGAAGCAGTAAAATATGGAGTGGAAACCATTAACGGCGATAGAAATATGGCTTACCTGAAGATTCTGTACAAATCTCTGTTGATGTCGATGGTAAAAAGAGGTCACGAAAGTAGGGCGGATATTAACATAAGGCAGATATTATTGATATCTAAATCTATCGTGCTATCAACATTGTCGATATTTTCTGCAGTAAATGCTACTCAGATATTTTTCCCAGTTTCATGCAATAACTGCTCTGTTCCCAGTAGACCTGCTCCTCGGATATTTCCCAGCTACAATAACTGTTGTGCTTTGTTTCATCCACGAAAAATGATGAACGCCTGGGATGGATTTCATCGCAGGCGATTGTCTGTCGAACAATCTACACCATCGGAGGTAAAAATGTCTTCAAAATACTAAGCGTAGGACGCCTTCGGCGTAAAAGAAAACAGCGCCAAATTATTTCATATAAAAATCTCATTTTTATTGGAGAATTTCTACTTTAACTGTTCAACAGTCTGATAGATAAAGATTTAACCCTCTAATCTTTGATAAATAATACAGTTTTAAATAAATAAAACTCACCCAATAACGATCCCGTAAAGAAAAACAGAGAAGGAAAGCCTGCTTTAATGGTGTTGGCGCAAACAAGGTTCCACTGTGAGATGACAGAGACCTCTTTCCCTCTTTCCCACTCCCACAGTGTTGGGTCCATCTCACATATTGATGACTGTGCAGTGCATGTTTCTGTTTCTGTGATTTGACTGCCATTAGTGCAGCGCCAGGAAGGTTGGGCATCTGTAAAAATGGTGACAAAGTTGTTCTGAGCATCAAATGCCAAACCCAAGGCAACGATTGCCACTTGGAACAACTGAGCTCGTCCAAAACCCCCAACATATGTTTCTATTATTTCGTCAACAGAAAACTTATTTCGCTGGACTTGTTGCACTTGGCTTTGCTCATCATTATCACTGTGCTTCTGCTCTTCCCAGGTGGATGGATCCATTGCAGACTATCTGTGAAGCCCAAAAAAGCCTGTAAATGGATGAATTAAGGCTGCTACAAAAAAAGTATTTTGGTGAGTGATTGTTTTATGTATGATGTCTTATGTAGAAAAGAATCCAAGAAAGTACAAAATCCTAGTAATAAAATTTAGCCTTACAGAACAGCCGCCCTGATCCATTTGGAGTTTCTCTTGTCAACAACGTATGGTAAAACCAAAACTCTTCGAGAGTTTTTGTTTTTTTGTGGGGAAAGAGCTTTTACAATGATACTAGAATAAAAAAAGAATAGAAAGTAGTATTTTATTTAAGTTGAAGGTAAGTGAGATTGATTGTGGGGATTTAATATTCAAGTATGTTTAAGTCAGATTAGTATTGAGATCTACGATCTTTCACATCTTTTAATATGTCTTTCTAAGTATCATTCAAATGTAATGAGTGTGAAGTGGACCATTCATGCTCATGAGAAATGGGTTCATCTACAATGCTACCTACAAATTAAGGGTCAATGAGTTTGACTCAAAAACTATGCAATTGAATGATGATAAAACATGATAATTTAAAGTGTTAAAACAACTTCTTATTGTCATTAGAAAAACCATCTTGATTGTTTCGAGTGTTAAAAAAAACCTCTTATTGTGATTAGAAAAAACCATCTTGATCATCCATTTGATGTTTCACATCATTGTTGGGCTTCCTTGATGTACTTTTTTTGGTCTTTGTAAAAGGACGAGCCCATTTCAAAACCCAACTTTTACCCTTAATCAAAACAGAAAAACCATTTTAAGCAAAAGACACTATTGCATAAAGTGGTTTTATATATTGAATGAATGTTTTAAAATCATGAATAAACAATGAAAACCCATATATACACCCAATTTATTCTTTTCAAAAATATCCAAACTTAACAAAATGTTGACATATTTTACAATTAATCATAAAAATGTTTTACATTTTCTAACCACTAATCTCTATAACTTTAATTGAATATACCAACGACATACTAACATTTTCTCCTTTATTTTCAATAAAACAAAAACAATGAT